>JBAWJQ010006537.1:0-47764 GCA_037783105.1 Bactrocera zonata
ATACAAGCGAAAATCCTGATCCAAGAGTTATGGTTAGACGGAACCGACTGGGACGAACAAGTGAAACCTCTTCGCTTAGAAAAATGGTCTCAGTTCGCTAATAATTTGAAGGACATCTCGAAGATACAAATTCCACGGTGGGTAAACTTATCTCCCGAATACAAAGTGGAACTACACTGCTTCTGCGACGCCTCTGAAAAGGCATATTGTGCCACTATATATGTGCGTACACAAAGCGATGTCGCAACTACAAGCTACCTACTAGCGGCAAAAGCAAAAGTTGCGCCTCTAAAAACGATAAGTCTACCACGACTTGAACTCTGTGGCGCTCGGCTACTAGCAAAGCTAGCTTCAATGGTGCAGACACACGACCCACTTAAATATGGCGACATACAGATTATATTTATGGTCCGATTTCGAGATAGTTCTAGCCTGGTTAGAAAAACCACCACATGCCTGGAAAACTTATATTTCTAACCGAACATCTAAAATACTTGACCTAGTAGGATGAGCCAATTGGCGTCAGGTAGCCAGTGCTGACAATCCTGCTGATCTAGGTACAAGAGGGTCCAAACCCCTGCACATTGCCACCACCACCCTCTGATGGAATGGCCCCCGATGGTTAATAGAATCTCACGATTCTTGGCCACAATCGCCCATGCGCAACATACTTGCCCTAGAAAGTCGTAAAATCGACACTTATCATGCAACACTGGATGACACGGACATCCTTGAACGATTTTCATCGTTCCCCCGAGCCCTCCGGGTAGTTGCCTATATGCTCAAGTTCTTAGAGCGGCTTAAACTTAAAGCTAAAGGAGTAGCTTATTTCCATTGCGATAAATTGACGCACCAAGACTTACAAAAAGCAAAGGTCGCTCTTATCGCATCAACCCAAACGCGCTACTTCAGCCGCGCCCTGGGGTTACTAAGAGAATCGAAGCCAATTCACAAAAAGAGCTCACTCTTATTACTAAACCCATTTATAGACACGAAGGGTCTGCTGCGTGCAAACGGCCGGCTTGCTAATTCCAGCCTTACGTATAACGAACGCCATCCCATAATAATACCAGAGAAATCCTCATTTGTCACCTTATTCATCAATTATATTCACATACTCATGTTACACGCCGAACATCGCCTCATGCAACATATGGTACGCCAAGAGTACTATGTTCCCCGTCTCAAGCCCCAAATCAAGAAGTGCATTTTCACGTGCAAGGTCTGCACTATGCACAAGCAGAAAATGAGAACGCAGATTATGGCAGCACTTCCACCGGAACGCTACAATTTCGCTCTGCCTTTCACCACAACATGTGTCGACTTTGCTGGGCCTTTTCAGGTAAAGGCGTCCATGCTAAGGTCTCCCACCCTGATGAAAGGCTATGTGGCTGTCTTTGTCTGTTTTGCGACAAAAGCAGTACACCTTGAGCTATGTACCAAACTGACAAAGGAGGCTTTTCTGGCGGCATTTGCTCGCTTCGTCGGAAGACGTGGTTTTCCATCCAAAATCATGAGTGATAATGGCAAAACATTCATTGGAGCTCAACGAGCCACAGAGAAACAGTTTGTCGATTTCGTTAAACAAGTATCACCTGACATTGTACAAAAGTACGCTCCCCAAGGTATCAATTGGCAGTTTATCGACCCAAGCGCTTCACATATGGGTGACTTATGGGAATCTGCCGTAAAAAGCTTCAAATCTCATTTTAAAAAGATAGCTGGCAACCACAAATTAATTACGAAGAGTTCACGACCCTCTTAATTAGAATTGAAGCCGTTCTTAGGTCACGGCCTCTCGCTGCACTCTCGCAAGATCCCTCAGACTTTACTGCCCTCACACCAGGGCATTTTCTTAAAGGAGTGCCCATTCTGGCCACACCCTGAGCCAGGCGTGGAGTCGCTTTCCTTATTAAATCGTTGGGAAAGAATTAAAATTCTCCATCATGACTTCAGTCGCCGATGGAAAAATGATTATTTAAAGGACCTCCACAGAAGGTACCGATGGAAAATCACAGAAAATGCGCCTAAGCTTGGAGATTGTGTCTTAATCAATGACGATTGTCTTCCCCTCACCGAATGGCGGCTTGGCCGCATAGAGAAGCTCTACTACGGCTCCGACCGTCATATTCGCGTAGTCGATCTCCGCGCCAAAACGGGAGCACTAACCAGGCCGCTCGTCAAGCTATGCTTTTAGCCAACCGCCGATAAAACCGAAAATAACGTAACCGTAATTAACAAACAAAGAAACGAAAAATAAATAATGATAAAATGCTCCAAGATCACGTGGGATGTCAGACATGGTGTCAAAGAGAAAGATGCTCAGTATGCTTTGACATTTCATCATGAATAGACTTACTAACGAGCAACGCTTGCAAATCATTGAATTTTATTACCAAAATCAGTGTTCGGTTCGAAATGTGTTTCGCGTCCGTGTCCGATGAGCGATGAGGCTCATTTCTGGTTGAATGGCTACGTAAATAAGCAAAATTGCCGCATTTGGGGTGAAGAGCAACCAGAAGCCGTTCAAGAACTGCCCATGCATCCCGAAAAATGCACTGTTTGGTGTGGTTTGTACGCTGGTGGAATCATTGGACCGTATTTTTTCAAAGATGCTGTTGGACGCAACGTTACGGTGAATGGCGATCGCTATCGTTCGATGCTAACAAACTTTTTGTTGCCAAAAATGGAAGAACTGAACTTGGTTGACATGTGGTTTCAACAAGATGGCGCTACATGCCACACAGCTCGCGATTCTATGGCCATTTTGAGGGAAAACTTCGGACAACAATTCATCTCAAGAAATGGACCCGTAAGTTGGCCACCAAGATCATGCGATTTAACGCCTTTAGACTATTTTTTGTGGGGCTACGTCAAGTCTAAAGTCTACAGAAATAAGCCAGCAACCATTCCAGCTTTGGAAGACAACATTTCCGAAGAAATTCGGGCTATTCCGGCCGAAATGCTCGAAAAAGTTGCCCAAAATTGGACTTTCCGAATGGACCACCTAAGACGCAGCCGCGGTCAACATTTAAATGAAATTATCTTCAAAAAGTAAATGTCATGAACCAATCTAACGTTTCAAATAAAGAACCGATGAGATTTTGCAAATTTTATGCGTTTTTTTTTTTAAAAAAGTTATCAAGCTCTTAAAAAATCACCCTTTATATATGTATATGTTAATTAAAATAAAATCTTTTAACAGATAAAAATGGATGCCGAGATGCCAACTGCGCCCACGCCCACAATACGTTCGGCCGTTACCGTTCCGCGCTCGAAGACTACACCAGTCGCAGCGCCGCGAACCACCATAGCCACCGCAGCTCCCCGAGCAGTTTTAACGACTCCACATAACGAAACGCGATCAACGGCCCCGGAACCGCCGCAACTCGAGTGCGCTATATGTCGCCGTCGTCATCGGTTGCCACGCTGTGGCATCTTCAAGGGAATGACCCCTCAGCAACGTCAACAGGTCTTTATTTTCCTTTCTTGCGCTACTGACTTTATTGGTGGTATAAAAAATCAAAAAGGTGAGTGCAAAGATTTCCAGATTTTTAGCAGGTGGAGATTACAACACAAAACACTCGTATTGGGGCTTCCAACTTATTAATCCGAAAGGACGACAGCTATACTACACTATTATGAATAAGCATAATAACCTGGACATAATATCTCCTGGTAAGCCGACATACTGGCCCAGTGATAAAAAAAAATACCAGACTTAATAGATTTTGCTGTAGTCAAAAATATAGATAGATCGCTCATGACAGCTGATACATGTACATACTTATCATCTGTCATTCTTCTGTACTAAAAAGTTGTACGAACAGCCCATGATAAAAATAATCAATAAACCAGTTGGTTTTAGAAAGATCACTAATAATGAAATAGAAAAACTTGTAAATGAGAAATGGCGAGCTAGACGTGAATGGCAGTTAAGTTGCTCCCCTTTGACTCTGCTTCAACTGAAATCTGCTGTACATATGTTAAAATTATATATACATATATATATAAAGAAACTGTGTCCAAATCCCAGCAAGCAAAACTCTCTTTGGAAAGCCCAAAAGTCTTTTAAGCCTCCAGTAGATTCCAACATGCCTCTAAGACAGTTGAATGATAATTGGGCACGTAGTGATGATGAAAGGGCAAGTTGCTTTGCAAATCACCTAGAAAAGGTATTTCAACCTAACTGCTCACAAAACAACTTTAAGTTGCCAACTTTGAGCAATACCGCTAACGAGTCGCTTGTGTCTGTTAGGACTTCTAGTTCTGAAGTTACTAGAATCATAAAAGAGCTAAATCCGAAAACGGCATCAGGGCACGATAATATTATTCCAAAAATGGTAATTGAGCTACCGAATATTACTATAATGGTGCTCTCCTTGCTCTTTAATGCAATTCTTGGTTTCGAATACCCTCCAACTTCGTGGAAAAATTCGCAGATCATCATGATAAATAACAGACCATTAAGCCTCTTATCCTGTATTTCTAAAATATTTGAAAAAGTGTTACTATCAAAGGCCCCTTTCGTCAACGAAAATAATACCAACGCACCAATTCGGTTTTCTTGCTAAACATGGCACTGTAGAGCAAGTAAATAGAATTACCAACGAAATCAGGAAAGCATTCGAGCACAGTTCAGCTATTTTTCTAGATGTAGCTCAGGCGTTTAATATAGTCTGGCATAAAGGCCTTTTATGGAAAATCTAAAAACGTTTTATTTTACGAATTGGAGTCATATTTAAGAAACAGGAAATTTATTATTTATTTAAAATAACTTGCATGAAGTTAAGAGCAGCAAATTTAAATTAGATTTTAAACAAAAGTTCTAAACTTGGCCTAGACGACAAAGTCCTGTTATACAATGAATTCTAAAATGCTTAGAACAATCACGGGTTCACCATGGTACATCGCAATGAAATCCTTCATAAAGGTCTTGATATCACTATGGTAAAGAAGTATATAGAGGACCGAATGAGATATATTTCGAAACTTCGCGAACATCCAAACCCATTGGCTAATGCCTTGGTAAATTCATGCAATCAAACACCTTTAAAGAGACCAGCCTACTGGAGAGCAACGTTCTACCAACAAAAAACCCAATAATTTTATGTTTGATATAATATATTAATGTAATAAAAGATATCCAACTTCGTGGAAAAAGTCGTGGATCATGATGATAGAAAAACCTCGGAAAGACTTAAGACACAGACACAGCCGTCCTCCTACAGACCAATAAGTAGGAGACTTATATCTGTATTTCTAAAATATTTGAAAAAGTGTTACTGTCAAAGATGACTCCTTTCCTCCACGAAAATAGTATAATACGAACGCATAATTTCAGTTTTCGTGCTAAACATCGCAATCTAGAGCAAGTAAATAGAATTACCAACGAAATCAGGAAAGCACTCGAGCGCAGGGAGTACTGTTCAACTATATTTCTAGTATGAAGGCCTTTTAGCTTAGGATCTAGTTCTTAAGAAATGTAAAAACTTCATATAAAAAACGCTTAAGAAATGGTCAAGAAAATTTCCTGCAGTAAAAGTATTGAAAGTGAATTTTCTTGTGCTAGTTTGCAGCTCTGAAGAAATCTGGTACTAATTTTTAATACATTTTTTCAATAAAATGCGAATATGGCAACACTGGTTTTGCGAAGAAACACGAAATCAACAATTGTGTCTTGAAGGAAATCGTTAAACTTATCCTAAATCATTATTAGCTAAAATCATTATTATGAAGTATAGTACATTTTGAAATTTTGTATAAAACCTACCAATCTTCATTCACATTCCTTAAATCACAATGAAAATATTTATTTACTTACACACATAAATATATTTTCTTTGCTTATTTTCTCTTGCTTTTCTAGAGGCACTACCCGCAAACTTGCAAAAAACGCATTGCATGAGTACTCAGAAATGTCGCTTTCATTCAAATTCATCCGAATAGGAGGTCGCCTTTTAAATGCATCTCTCCCATACGATGCCAAATTACCATTATTACGAAATAAAAACTCACATTTCGTTATCAATTATTTACGGTTTCTGCTCTTTTGAAAGCAGGGGATAGAGCGTTGGTTGCGTTTTTTCGAGAATTCATATGGCTGATAAATGCAAGAGAAGCATGCATTAGAACCGTAGAAAACTGTATTCATTGCTTTCATTACAAGCCGAAGTTGTAAACTCAACTAATGGGAAATTTGCCAGTCGAAAGACTTCGAGCGCTACGACCCTCTCTTATACGTGGCGTAGATTTTTGTGGTCTATTTCACATTACATTAAAAATACGCGGTCGACCAACCGTGAAAGTCGTCGTAGTTTTCGTTTGCTTCACATCAAAAGCAGTACACTTAGAATTAGTTTCTGACTTATTGACTAATTCCTTCATTTTCGCCCTAAAGAGGTTCATTGGTCACCGAGGGATGTCCCAGACGATATACAGCGACAACGCAACCAACTTCGTCGGTGCTGATCGCAAGCTGCGTGAACTCAAAGAAGCGTTTCTGTCCCAGTCTCCGGAATTAATGGGATTCGACGACGAAGAAGGGTTCAAATTCGTCTTTGTACCACCAAGGGCACCGTTCTTCAGCGGATAATGGGAGGCGGTAGTGAAGTCCGCCAAACACCTCACCGTGTGCGCTATAGGCAACGTGGAACGGCAAGGTACGTCTGACAGACGTGGCAATCAAAGCAGGCACAGTTAAATGCCCCCTTCACAAGCTCGCCCTGCTGCCTATCAATGTTGAAGGATCATGATGCTCTCCAGTTAACTGGTGTTGCGTCAAGAGACTTTATAAATCTAAAATCAAATATATTTTAAGAAATAAATTGGTAAAATGAATTCTTCTTCTTTACTGGCGTAGGCACCGCTTACGCGATTATAGCTTCTCTTCGCTACTTGGCGCCAATTGGATATTCCAAGCGAAGCCAGGTCCTTCTCCACTTGGTCCTTCCAACGGAGTGGAGGTCTTCCTCTTCCTCTGCTTCCCGCGGCGGGTACTGCGTCGAATACTTTCAGAGCTGGAGTGTTTTCATCCATCCGAACAACATGACCTAGCCAGCGTAGCCGCTGTCTTTTAATTCGCTGAACTATGTCAATGTCGTCGTATATCTCGTACAGCTCATCGTTCCATCGAATGCGATATTCGCCGTGGCCAACGCGCAAAGGACCATAAATCTTTCGCAGAACTTTTCTCTCGAAAACTCTTAAGGTCGACTCATCGGTTGTTGTCATCGTCCAAGCCTCTGCACCGTATAGCAGGACGGGAATTATGAGCGACTTATAGAGTTTGGCTTTTGTTCGTCGAGAGAGGACTTTACTTTTCAATTGCCTACTCAGTCCAAAGTAGCACCTGTTGGCAAGAGTAATCCTGCGTTGGATTTCCAGGCTGACATTGTTGGTGGTGTTTACGCTGGTTCCAAGATAGACGAAATTATCTACAACTTCAAAGTTATGACTGTCAACAGTGACGTGGGAGCCAAGTCACGAGTGCGACGACTGTTTGTTTGATGACAGGAGATAATTCGTCTTGCCCTCGTTCACTGCCAGACCCATTGCTTCCTTATCCAGTCTGGAGAAAGCAGAACTAACGGCGCGGGTGTTGAGGCCGATGATATCAATATCATCGGCATACGCCAGCAGTTGTACACTCTTATAGAAGATGGTACCTTCTCTGTTGAGTTCTGCAGCTCGAACTATTTTCTCCAGAAGCAGGTTGAAAAAGTCGCACGATAGGGAGTCGCCTTGTCTGAAACCTCGTTTGGTATCGAACGGCTCGGAGAGGTCCTTCCAGATCCTGACGGAGCTTTGAGTGTTGCTCAGCGTCAGTTTACACAGCCGTATTAGTTTTGCGGGGATACCAAATTCAGACATCGCTGCATAGAGGCAGCTCCTTTTCGTGCTATCGAAAGCAGCTTTGAAATCGACGAAGAGGTGGTGTGTGTCGATACTCCTTTCACGGGCCTTTTCCAAGATTTGGCGCATGGTGAATATCTGGTCGGTGGTTGATTTACCAGGTCTAAAGCCACACTGATAAGGTCCAATCAGTTTGTTGAGGGTGGGCTTTAATCTTTCACACAATACGCTCGACAGAACCTTATATGCGATGTTGAGGAGGCTAATCCCACGGTAGTTGGATTGGGCATAGCACACTTAAACTCCAATCGTTGGGCATGCTTTCGTCCGACCATATTTTACAAAGAAGCTGATGCATGCTCCTTACCAGTTCTTCGCCGCCGTGTTTGAATAGCTCGGCTGGCAATCCGTCGGCCCCTGCCGCTTTGTTGTTCTTCAGGCGGGCAATTGCTATTCGAACCTCTTCATGGTCGAGCAATGGAACGTCTGCTCCATCATCATCGATTGGGGAATCGGGTTCGCCTTCTCCTGGCGTTGTACGTTCACTGCCATTCAGCAGGCTGGAGAAGTGTTCCCTCCATAATTTAAGTATGCTTTGGGCATCGGTGACTAGATCACCTTTGGGGGTTCTACAAGAGTATGCTCCGGTCTTGAAACCTTCTGTAAGCCGCCGCATCTTTTCGTAGAATTTTCGAGCATTACCCCTGTTGGCCAGCTTATCAAGCTCTTCGTACTTACGCATTTCGGCCTCTTTCTTTTTCTGTCTACAAATGCGTCTTGCTTCCCTCTTCAACTCTCGGTATCTATCCCATCCCGCACGTGTTGTGGTCGATCGTAACGTTGCGAGGTAGGCAGCCTGTTTTCTCTCCGCTGCGACACGGCACTCCTCGTCGTACCAGCTGTTCTTTTGCACTTTCCGAAAACCAATGGTTTCGGTTGCAGCTGTACGTAAGGAGTTTGAGATGCCGTCCCACAGTTCCCTTATACCGAGTTGTTGACGAGTGCTCTCAGAGAGCAGGAGTGCAAGCCGAGTAGAAAATCGTTCGGCTGTCTGTTGTGATTGCAGCTTCTCGACGTCGAACCTTCCTTGTGTTTGTTGGCGTGCGTTTTTTGCTGCACAGAGGCGGGTGCGAATTTTGGCTGCAACAATATAGTGGTCCGAGTCGATGTTAGGACCTCGGAGCGCACGCACATCTAAAACACTGGAGACGTGTCTTCCGTCTATCACAACATGATCGATCTGGTTGGTGGTTTTTCGATCCGGAGACAGCCAGGTAGCTTGATGTATCTTCTTATGCTGGAATCTAGTACTACAGATAACCATATTTCGAGCCCCGGCGAAGTCGATCAGCCTCAACCCATTTGGGGATGTTTCCTCGTGGAGGCTGAATTTACCGACCGTAGTACCAAAGATACCTTCTTTGCCCACCCTGGCGTTGAAGTCGCCAAGCACGATTTTGACATCGTGGCGGGGGCATCTCTCATAAGTGCGCTCCAAGCACTCATAAAAGGCATTTTTGGTCACATCGTCCTTCTCTTCCGTCGAGGCGTGGGCGCAAATCAGCGATGTGTTGAAGAACCTCGCTTTGATGCGGATTGTAGCTAGACGTTCATTCTCCGGAGTGAATGATAGTACTCGGCGACGGAGTCTCTCTCCCACCACGAATCCAACACCAAACTTACGCTCCTTTATATGGCCACTGTAGTAGATGTCACAAGGACCTACTCGTCTCTGTCATTGTCCCGTCCATCGCATTTCTTGGACGGCGGTGATGTCAGCCTTTATTTTCACGAGGACATCAACCAGCTGGGCAGCGGCACCTTCCCAATTAAGGGACCGGACATTCCAGGTGCATGCCCTCAATTCGTAGTCCTTATTTCGTTTGCCATGGTCGTCATCAAAAGGGGGGTCTCTCCTCCGAGGCTGATTGCTACTTTTCATTGGAGTGTTTTTTTACGTGGCGGGTCCCAAACCCAGCGCACAACCATATTCAGGGGGGTTGTTTCGCCTTCTTACTTTAGTTCGCCTTCAAACGGATGTTCTTAGGCTACCCAGAGGATACTTGGTCAAAGATCGGAAGTCCTGAGCTGCTTGTGTCATATGTAAAAAAAGCGTTACTGGCCACTCCCAAGTGAATGGCGATCAGAGCACTTTCCTCACTTGCGTAAACTTCTACACATGACTCCATCCTCCAAATGTTTTTTTATATGTATTATGTCAAATACATATCATATTTATATTACCAAAAACATCATCTATTACAAATGTCTTACAATGCTATATAACTATGAGTTTACGAGATTGTTGAATTATAAATTATTATTTTTCATGTACATACATACTTACCACTAGTTTAAGCCATTAGGATGTTCTTTTTTAACGGGCAATTTTTAAAATCGTTTGAGAAGTTTTTACAGGTATTATTCCAACTTACTAAAAACTAAAACTTATGAAATAATAAATAATTGAAACATTTGTAACGGTGCAAAATATAACAGAAATCCAACCAAAGCTAAAGAAATTGTTCATTTAGATAATTATGTTAATAGTAAATATTAATTTATAATATTTAAGATACATTTTCAAAACATGTCATTTCTTTTCATTTACCCGATAGAAACAGCCAAACGATAACAGAAAAAAATTAATGAAGTTTTATCAATAAAAGACCTTATAAAAATATTTGTTTTCGATAATGAATTTAATTCATAAGTAATCCGTGAATTTTTAAACAGTAACGGTGTAGAATTCCAAGCTACCAAACCAAATAACCATTCAAGAAATTCAGACGTAAAAAGAATTTTTTTTTTTTTTTTATTTCAGTGCCATTGTAACTAGTTAACATAAAATAAACTAACGAACAATTTGTTTTGCTTATTGTATAATACAAAATAATTAATGGTGCTCTGCGTATAAATTGCAGAGAATCTGGTTACTGTATAAGGTGATACGGTTTTTTGCGCTTAAGCCTTTCTTTCCATTCACTTCGAGTGACAAGAGCCCTGGCTTCAGTGTTCACATGGTCAGAAAGTCTTTCCATATGAGACTTTGCACATTTTTTAATTGATGCAGCAATTGAGTCAATTCCGAGATCGCGTTCAAGATCGTGACTGCGAACATACCAAGGCGCATTGACGGCGCATCTTAAAACTTTGTTTTGAAATCGCTGGATTTGTGCAACAATGCTAGGGCTTGAGCAACCCCAAAGTTGTATCCCATAAGTCCAAACTGGTCTGAACGCCTGCTTGTAGACTAGAATTTTGTTATATGTGGATAATGCAGAGTTTCTACCCAATAGCCAATACAAGTTTCTGAATTTTATTTCTAATTCTTCTTTTTTCTTTTTGACATGTGCACTCCATCTAAGTTTTGTGTCCAGGGTCATGCCTAGGTATTTCACGGTATTATGATATGGTATTTGCACACCGTTTAAGTACAGAGGCACATATCTAGTATTGTTGTATGCGAAATCAATGTGTAGTCTCGTTTAGTTTTATTCGCCATTTAGCTGTCCATTCAAATATTTTGTTTAAATTTTCCTGCAATCTTGCAATTGATGCAGTTTGTGTTTTGCCAACAGACAGAACCGCAGTGTCATCTGCAAATGTTGCTGTAATACAATTGTCGTCATGTGGTAGATCGCACGTAAAGAGTAGGTAAAGGATGGGTCCTAACACACTACCCTGAGGAACACCAGCCTTTATTTCCTTTAAGTCAGAGTATATATCTCCAAGTTTAATTCGAAAAAAACGGTCCGAAAGGTATGATTTTAAAATATTGTAATATTTTTTTGGTAAAAGCATTTTAATTTTGTTTAGGAGCCCGCCATGACAAACTTTATCAAAGGCTTTAGACACATCGAGAAAAACAGCTGAGCAAACCTTTTTGTCTTCGAAGGCATTTTCAATGACTCGAGTTATTCTATGTACTTGGTCAATAGTGGAGTGATTTTTTCGAAAGCCAAACTGATGCGCTGGTATCAGCTTCCTCTCTTCAATTATGTTGTTAATACGCACAGCAAGCAGTTTTTCCAATAGTTTTGAGAGTATTGGCAGGAGAGATATGGGCCGATACGAAGTAATTTCATGCGCTGGCTTACCAGGTTTATTGAACATAATCACCTCTGCAGTTTTCCAATAAATGGATACGTGTTGAAGATTTATAGTTGCATTCATTATGGCAGTAATTTTACATATAGCGTTGTGAGGAAGCTGTTTTAGTATTTCACTAGTAATAAGATCAAACCCAGGCGATTTTTTAGACTTCAGTTTTTTTATTTCTGCGCATACTTCATCATTAGTTATTGGAGAAATTTCGGTATAATTCTCGTAAGTATGAGTTTCCATTTCTGCTGCATTGGATGTATCATATGGTTTGAAGACACCTTCAAGGTATGCCGAAAAAACATTTGCTTTCTCGATATCGCTCTTGGCCCATGACTGGTCTGCTTTTCTGATTGGACAATGCTGAGTTACGGGTCGTGAAAAATTTTTTGTACACTTCCAAAGTGAATAATCATTCCTATGGTCGTTGGATACATTTTTCAGGTAATAGCTTAGAGTTATATTTTTATATGCCTTTATCTTATTGGTAAGTTTTTTACACAATTTGTTAAACGACTTTTATCAGATGGAGATCTTGTTTGTTGCCACTTTCGGCGTAATCGACGTTTTTCTGCTACCATTTCTTTAATTTCTTTGGTATACTTATGACCTGCTGTGACGTTTCTTTTAGTTGGTGTACTACTCCAGGCTGCATATTGAATTGCATTTGTCAAATTCATGATTTCATTATCTAGCTCGGAATTACAACTTATTTTTACGTGACTATCAACATTGGATAGCATTTGCTTAAAGTATTCCCAGTCGGTATTTTTATTTGTTAGCGAAAGTGGAGGTTCCTTAATAACAACCCTTTCGTGTAGTGTTAAATACACTGGTGAATGATCAGATGTCATATCTAAACCGCTTTCTATGTACATATAATTTGAGGACATATGCTTTGTAATGAAAAAATCAATAAGATCTGGTGTTTTAAGTGGATCTGTTGGCCAATAAGTTGGTGTTCCAGTAGACACGATACTGCAACTAGACAATTGAAGAGCTTTCAATAACTCTCTGCCCTTTGTGGTTATAAGCCTCGAGCCCCAATGAGTATGTTTCGCATTATAATCACCACCCATTATAAATCGGTTTTTATGGCTCTTGATGAGTTCCAGATAGCTATGACATTTTATTTGATGTCTTGGGGGACTGTAAACTGCTGTAAGGGACAAGTTGTTGTCACTATCTATCGTGACCGTTATTGCTTGAAATTCATCTGTAGATATGCTGTTTTCTTCGTGGTGTTTTATGTTGCTTCTTATTATAATAGCAGCTCCTCCGCGTGCACAATTGTTCGGATGTATTGCATGATACATTTCGAAGTTTTTGAATTTAATGTAAGTTTGCTTGCTAAAATGGGTCTCAGAAATTAAGCATACGTCAATTTTTTCAGTATTGAGTATTGTTTCTAGCTCATTTTGGTGTTTAGTAAGGCCGTTTGCGTTCCATAGCATAATTTTTAAGAATTTTGTCATATTTATTTATTTTTTTTGTACAGTTTTTTCGAGCTTCTGAAGCCTCTTCTCAAGTGCAATGGTAAACTCATTTTGTTTTGTAATCTTTTCTAAGATTTGTTGAAGAATGCTAGCATCATTTGAACAAGTATTCTCTTTTACAACTTGCGAATAAGTCAGCTCATTTGTTGTTGAAACTCTATTTTCAGCCATTGATTGCCGTATTGCGTTTTTTGGGAGGCTTTTGGTTTCTTTTACATCCGAGCTTTTAGGACGTGGGTCGTTTTTCTTTGAACCAGTTCTTTGGTCACGAATCTTTTGGAGTTCTTTCGCAACTACGCATCCTCTGTAGTTAGCAGGATGAGCCTCACCACAGTTACAACATTTTGGTTGATTTTGATTAGGTTTTTGGCACTCTATGGTCTTATGCTTTCCCGCACACTTCACACATCTTGCTTGCTTACCACAATAGTTTTGGGTATGTCCATATGATTGACACAATTTGCATTGTGGTATGAGCTTTGACTGCTTTACGGCCTCAATGACAACAACTGAATGCAATATGGTTTTTATTGCATATATGTTATTTATATTTTCTGTTGCATCGAAAGTAAGAAGAAACATATCTAACGGCTCTTTCGTTTTCCACTTCAGTTTGTTGACTGTGTTTACGGCTTTGAATCCCTTCTTATGAAGGTCTGATATGATTGCCTGTGGTTCGTTTGAATGATGTAAATTTTTAACCATTACCTTAATTGGACGAGATTGCTTATTTTCATAAGAAAACCACGGTAAATTCTGTGTAGACAGAGTTTTCGTTAACTTCCTATAATCATCAGAGTCTGATGTATTGATTTTGTATGTATTATTATTTAGAAGCTTAATAGTAAAAGCTTTTTTTGCCTCATCATTCGTAATTTTATATATTTTTTGGTATTCACAGTCACCCGATATCATTATTGGAGGAGGTCGTGAGGTTTTCGTTTCTGTTTGGTTTCTTCCGACTTCTCTTATGGTATTTGATGTCGCTGGAACCCCGAGCCGAGGAGATAGTTCAGCTTTCCTTTTTTTACTGGGCCTTTTTTTCAAAATCCAATCTGTTTCGCGGGCAAGCTCTTCCTCATCTGTTGCATACAATTCAGCATTTATTTCGTTATGTGTTGGACTTAAATTCTTTGTTTTTAGGTTTTGATTTTCGGCTTTGAGAAACGCTATCTCTTTCTTTAATTCGGCGCATAATTGCTCTATTGTTTCCAACTGCCTGGATTGTTGGTTTATAATTGTTTCATAATGATTTAATTTATTTGCCGTAGTTTCTGGGTTTTCAGATGTTTTGCCACCTCCAGGTGGAGGCATTCGGACGTTTTTCATGAGCCAATATTAAGTAAAAATAACTATGTGGCAACTATTAGATAAAACATTTACCAATTTCGATGTATACTTCTAGGCTGATCTAATACAGGTAAAAGCTTAACTATAAATAATGCAAATACAATTGGTTGTTGTATTAGATAAATAAAGCTTATACTAGGTAGTGATTTTTCAGATTTCCTTTTACTGGTCAAAGTCCAATAAGAAAGGGAAAAAAACGATAATAGGCTGCTTTACATCCACTGAAACACTTTTAGCAGGTACAACAGCCCATCCACTCGATCATCTCACCGCACTTCAACTTTCGGGCAATCTACGTAAAATGCACTTCCGTGTAGAAATAAGTTTTTTAATTTAATTGTTGTAAATCTTTAAAATTTTGAATTTATTTAATATTGTTTTATCACACTTCAATTCACTTGACTTCGTTCCAGGGTTGCCAAACAGAAAAAAAAAAAAAAAAAAAAAAAAAAAAAAAAAAGCATTATTAAAAACTGATTAGAAGAAGCAAAATCAAAGATCATTTCCAAATATAACATACGAGTATTTTATTTATACTCCCATCAATTCATTCCAATTTAACATATATGAATTTATCAATATGGAAAGTAATGCAAATGAAATTGTAACACTTTTATATCATAATCTATAATATAATTAATATTAATTTTGCAAACAACGTTCTTTTGTACAAGCATTTAACATACACACTAAACAAAACTGTTAACAAATTTATAAAAAAAAAACGAAGTTTGTAAATATATTGAATTAATTAAATAAGCAAAATATATATACTATTTAAGATATTAAATGAACAAATTTTACTCCGAAGAACGATTTATATAATTTATATAATCATATCTGGCAACTTTTCTCGTGTACAGCTGTGCTTTCGTGCTCTTAGAAATATCTTTAATTTATATAATATTTAAAACTTTGTGGTGAAATTATCTGAATAAAGTGATCACTGTTATATTGTTCTATTAAAGCAATTCAAATTTACTTTAATTGTGTGTTGACTAATTTTAATTTATTCCACCGGGTCATTTTCAATTTGTTTTTGTGCTACATTTTAAATAGTGCAATTGTTAGTGTTCATTAATATTGCTTTCTTAAATTTGTTTTTTGTTTTTATTCGTTTCCGTGTTTGTCCACAGCTGTTTGCGAGTTTCTTACTTTCGTATGTTACAGTGCATCTCAAACTGCTCGCTACATTGGTTGTTATCTTTTATAACCAACTATTTTTATTGCATTTATTTGTTATAAATATTTTTTTCATTGCTCTTTTTTCTTTTATTAACATTTTTTATGTTTTTATTTAATATTGTTTTTTATCATTATAACTTTCACTTTTTCGAACTGCTCTGTGAAAGGCGAGTCGGAACGCTTTGTTTCTTGCTGGCTTTGTGACGGGCTTGCCCATCTTAAATGTGCTGGACTGACAGGTAGCATACTGGATTCTATTCTTGATAGTAAGGACTTGCGCTGGTCTTGCTTAAAATTCAGACCAACAGGAATTGAATTATTTAAAGTTTTTAGACAGGCGCGCAATAGTTTCAAGAAGATTGGTTGTGAGCTTGAAACCCTTACTGAAATATTTATACATTATGAAACGTTGTTTCAATCATTTAAACGCCCGAATGCGAGAAGAAAATCCAAAACCTTAGTCTAAACGTAAACATCCGTCTGATGAAGATACCACAGCATCTTCCTTTAAAAGAATGCCCCCACCCACTATTGACCTCATCAATCTTTCATCCCCTTGTCCTCAAGGAGAGAAGGTTCCGTCTACTCAGTACACAGAGAAAACTGTTACTAAACATGTTAAGCGGAAAACTTCTCAAGATCCGCATCCAAATACCTCCAAGCCAGCTAATAAAAACTTAATTGTAATACCGCGGAAAAAGGCAATTTTTATCTCAAGACTTGCAGCGGATACCACAGTCGATGATATAAAAAGTTATATCTCGTCGAAATTAAAAACGGTCGATGTAGACATCCGTAAATTTAATTTCTCATACAACAGGGATATATCGTCGTTTAAGATCGACGTATTCGCTCACAATTTTCAATTGGTACTTGACAACTCATTCTGGCCATCTGGGGTCTTTGTGCGCGAATTTGAGCACAAACGTGATAAGCCCCCTGTAGTTGTCACTAAAATGCCAAGAAACCCCGTAAATACAAAAAACTGTTTAACAATAATTCGCTGAATATTTATTATCAAAATGTTAGAGGTCTTAATACAAAACTTACTGATCTGTATTTAAATAGCATTAATTGTAACTTTAAAATCATTGCTTTCACAAAAACTTGGCAAAGCGCCACATTTTTGATAATGAAATATTCAACAGCGAATTCGAAATCCTTAGATATGACCGGCTGAACAGCAAAGGAAGTGGTGTCTTGTTTGCTGTTCATTCTTCAATGCCATCTGAAGTAGTCGATGTTCTGCATACAGACTTCATAGAATTTAAGTGCATTCGTATTTGCGCTAATAGAGGCCATATCTACTTAACTTTATTTTATATACCGCCTCACTCGAACATATCCCTATATATGCAACATGCTTCATTAATAAACAATGTTTTCTCAATGGCTAATACGTATAATACTGATTCCATGATTGTTTTGGGAGATTTCAATTTACCGTGTGTATCATGGAAATCTATTGATGATTACACCATTCCTATTAGTAGTCGATTATGTTTTAACGAGTTCTTAGATCAAATGTCGGAGTTGGGTCTTAACCAAATTAATTTAATTTCAAACGAGTTTGGTAAGATCTTAGATCTAGTTTATGTTGATAACACTTCAATGTTCTCCGTTGTCCGATGTGATCCTTTGGTTCGGCCAGAGGACCTGAATCATCCTGCTTTGGAAATTAATATTGAAATCATAGCTAACTTTGCTAATAATAATACACAAGACCTTTGTCTTCGGTTCAACTTTGCGAAAGCTAATTTTAAGAAGATTAATAATGAACTTTCTAAAGTAAATTGGCCAGACTACAGTGGTAATATTGAATTTAGTGCTTCCCACTTTAATGAAACTATTTTAAACTTATTCGAAAAATATGTTCCGAAGTGTGTTGTTACTCAAAAAATAAGTTCTAATTTATGATTTTCGAAAGAATTATGTAAATTAAAAAATAGAAACTCTCGTGATTTTAAACTTAAAAAAAAAAGTTTTAGTAGCTGACTATTCAAAATATTCTAAATTGCGTCGACAATTTGCTGAGCTTAACAAAATATGTTATAAATAATAATTATATAAATAAAGTAAAAAATAATATTATACGTAATCCAAGATTATTCTATGGTTTCGTCAACTCCAAACGTAGGGTTTCTAATTTTCCATCCGCTATGAAATATAGGTCTAGTATGTCTAGTGACAATCACACCATTCCTAATATGTTCGCTGGATTCTTTAGGTCCAATTACTCTCCAAAATCTCCAAAAAATGTTCCGCATCAGCACAAGATATGTCCGATTTCTGTCATTAATGCACCTACCATTTCCGAAGCAGACGTCTTATATCAGTTAAATGTGTTAGAACAATCCTATAATTATGATCCAAAAATGATTCCCTCATGCTTTCTTAAGAAATGTGCCAAATATATACCCACCCCTAACAAAACTATTTAATTCATCTCTTATGCAAGGCTTATTTCCATCCATATGGAAAAAGTCATTTATAGTCCAGTTATTTAAGCTTAAATTAGGTAAGAATTTCGGAATTCGATATACCCATTTATATGAGGTAGGTAGGGTATACCTACCATATGTAGGTTTTGAGACAACTTTAGGGTGTCAATATACAAGTATTTCCAGACATATAAATGGGTATATCGAATTCCGATGTGAACTTACTATAATGACTGGACCATTATAATCCCTTTATATAAGAGTGGATTTAGGTCATCTATTGAAAACTATTGGGGAATAGCAAAGTTGTCAGCAATATCTAAAAACTTTGAAGCAGTTATAACAGACGACATAACCTCCAGGACCTCTTCACTAATTTCTTGTTCTCAGCCCAGTTTTCGTAAAGGGAAATCTACAATGACTAATTTGCTTGAATTTGTATGACATGTATCAACGGGCTTTAGTGAGAATAAAAACACTATTGTTATACACACAGATTTTAGTAAAGCACCATTCAATTCTTTTGAATAAACTTGATCTTCTTGGTTTTCAACCAATATTTCTAAAATGGGTTGCTTCTTATCATAATAATAGAGTTCAACAAGTCATATTTAACGATACTTTTTCTCACGTAATCAATGTTCCTTCAGGCGTTCCTCAAGGTAGCCATCTTGGTCCGAAAGATGTCAGTTGCAAACCGACTTAAACAACCTAGTTCCTTGGTGTGATAGAAATGACATGCCATTGAACCTTAAAAAATGTAAAACGATGTGTTTTTCACGTAGATCTGTAGACTAGGGTGGATCGATTCCGGACTTTTCGATTCGGGATTTCTAATAGTGCGGAAAAGTTGCCTTAGTACTTCCTGATTCCAATGCAACTTTTTGTTTTGAGATCGGATTGCATCTTCAACCCCAACTCCGGCCTTGAAATTTCGGAAATTCGCCAAAAATCGTGAAATTGTCTACCTAGCGCCTGAAATGCGCATCTCATGGCAAAATGAATAAAACAAAAGTTATTTGTCACATCATTTGCTACTGAAATGGTATAGGGGATCATGGCCGTAGGACGAACCGTTCCCGAGATACGAGTGAAAATTCGGCGCGCCGCAGCGCAAGGTGCTTGCGGCCACACTTCTTGACGTTGATTTCGCCGAGTGCTATCACTCACATTCATTCACCTACGCCAAAGGACACGTTCGGATAGGTCTCCACACAAATATTTTTTCATCGAGTTCCTTCACTCTTGTCGGTGATTTCGCCGAGTTCTATCACTTACATTCATTTCCCTGCGCCATACGACACGTTCGGACTGGTCTCCACATAAATATTTTTTCATCGAGTTCCTTCACTCTTGTCGTTGATTTCGCCTAGTGCTATCACTTATATTCTCTCAACAGAACACAGAACTCAAAATGTCTGTATCTAAATTTAAACTTAGACAGAAATGTCCTGTGTTTGGCATATATCCGTACTATCTCTCTGAATCCCAGTTACCTACTTACCAGGATGTTCTTTTGTGTTATCAGTTTGAAAGATTTCGTATAGGGCGAATCCGAGGCGACAACTATGAACCTAGGAGTAAAGAGGTTACAGAAATAGTTGAAAAAAGGTTGAAAATACTTTCAAAAAGTCATCTATTCTGATAGTTTCACACACCAGAGTTGTACAAATGCTCACCACATACCATAAGAAATTTCTGACTCTTAAACAAATGTTTTTAAGGAACCCAATAGGTTTGAGCTCTGAAAGAGACGACTTTGTCTCTGCTGCCGGAAAATTATTTGATATCGCTGCTTGTAAATGCATTTATTTTTCTTCTTGCATTTATCCAAAGGAAAGGAAAGTCCCTATCAATGAACAACCATTTCTCTTTGACCAGAGAACCAGAATAATTGGTCGCATTGGTTTTGTTGATCTACCTGAAACAAAAAAAGATTACAAAGAAAAATGAACGTAAAGAAAAGCTTTCATAAAGTCATTCAACATCAACACTTACCAGAAAAGTATCAGCTAGAACACGTGACCATTCAGATCAGCCAGACTCTCATACAGACGACAACAATGTAGGTGCGTCGCACATGGATTCTTCCAAAAACGATGCTGATGATGAATTTTCCCTTCCATCCTCTAAGACCAAACAAAACACACTAGTATTAGAACACACTGCTTTAGCTGCCCAAAGATTTGGAGTAAGTGATAGAGCAGCGGCCTTGATTGTTTCATCTGCTTTTCTGGATGCCAAAAAGCAGGTTTGATAACAGAGGATCAGGCTAGCTTTGTCTCTGACAAATGCAAGACTAGTCGGGCAAAAAAAAGTGTTGGAGTTAAGCTCCAAAACACCGAAAGTATTGACTCTATATATGGGCTGTATTTTGACGGCCGCAAAGACAATACACTTACACAAGTCAGCGAAAGTGAAAAGTACTACCGCGACACTGTCAAAGAGGAACATATTTCTCTTATAGCAGAACCTGGTTGTCATTATTTTGGCCACGTCACCTCTCCTTCCGGGTCAGCTGAGGATGAGACCCAAGCTATATGGCAACATTTACAAGACAATTCAGTTGAGTGGAACATCTAGAAGTTGTCGGTGCTGATGGCACCAACACGAACACAGGTTGGAAAGGTGGAATCATTCGGAAACTAGAAGAAAGAATAGGTAGGCCATTACAGTAGGTTGTTTGTCTTCTACATTTCAACGAACTTCCATTTCGTGCTCTTTTCGAACACATAGATAGTGTCTCAAAGAGTCCAAATACATTATCTGGCGACATAGGTAAACTGCTCCCTGATTGTGAGAAGTTGCCTGTTGTCAAATTTAAAAGTTTTTCATCCTGCCAATTACCTTCTGAGGTTATTAATCCGACCCAACTTAGCACAGACCAAGCTTATCTCTATAATTTAGCGTCGATGCATCCAGGTAACATGTGCAAATCTCGCTGGCTCACCTGTGCAAATAGAATTCTAAGATTATACATTTCTACTGACAAACCAACAAAGGAAATAAAGATTTTGGTCAAGTACATACTTACAGTTTACTAACCTTTGTGGTTCTCAATAAGATTCAACAGTTCAATCGCCACAGTTCAATCGCTCGCGCCATCTCTATGCTGCAATTCAAAGGTCGAGATACTTACCTGCTAAACTGCGAAAGGTTGTCGATTCATCCATTCAACAGAATGCTTTCTTCGCTCTTCCAGAAAACATTCTCCTTAGTATGATGACTGACGAACGGATAGAAGTCAGAAAGTTGGCCCTTGACCGTCTTCTGGCAGCCAGAGAAGCAGAGTCTGACACTGTAAATGAAAGGGTTAGATGTAATAAAGTGCCAAAGCTGAATTTCAAAGCTAATAATTATTACGATATGATTAACTGGAAGACTATTACCTTGACTGTTCCACCAGTTCTTTGTTCAGTTTCTAACGAAGAACTCATAAAAGGGCTGTCGGGAGACACTGCAGAGGTATGGAAATTTAGTGAATTCCCCTCTCACACCGTGGCAGACGAGAGAACCGTCAAACTAGTGACAGAGGCATCTTCTAAAGTTATTGGCCCCCAATCTCGTGATCATTTTATACGCTCTACACTGAAATCTAGGCAACAAGTGCCAAAGTTTAGTACAAAATCTGATTTTATCAATAAATTTGACACAGATTCAGACTAAAACAAGCCTCACATATGGTTGGTTGGTTGGGTTGGGTTGGGAGGAACCCGAAGAGCAGCCACCTCCACGCGGTGGATTCTGGGTGACCAATACAGTTTAGCTGAGAGCTGCAACAATTTTCACCTTTCGCTGTGGCGCGCCGCCTTTTCACTCGTATCTCGGGAACAGTTCGTCCTACGGCCATGATCATTTCGGTAGCAAATGACGTGACAAATAACTTTTGTTTTATTCATTTTGCCATGAGATGCGTATTTCAGGCGCTAGGTAGACAATTTCACGATTTTAGACGAATTTCCGAAATTTCAAGGCCGGAGTTGGGGTTGAAGATGTAATCCGACCTCAAAACAAAAAGTTGCATTGGAATCAGGAAGTACTAAGGCAACTTTTCCGCACTATTAGAACTCCCGAATCGAAAAAAGTCCGGAATCGACCCACCCTACTCTAGACCCTACTTCAAACGCAATACAAAACTTTAGGTTGGAGCAAGTAACAATGGAACCCAAACTCAATTTTAATCTTCATGCATGTTCCAAGGTTTTTAAAACTAAAGAGCTCTTAGTTTTGTTAAACGTTGGTCTAAAGAATTTAGAGATCCGCTTACCGCAAAAACTTTTTTTACATCTCTGGTGAGGCCTATATTAGAGCATGCTTCTGTGGTTTGGAACCTTAGTTACCAAGTCCATTCGGATAAGTTAAAGTCCGTTCAAAAACAATTTTCACTTTTTGCCTTAAATTATTTGCATTGGGATTCCAGTTTAAATCTTCCCACTTACCATAACCGTTTAAAACTTATATATCTCCCGACACTCGCTAGTCGTAGGGAGATGCTTGGTATAATATTTGTTGTAAAACTCAGGAATGGGTCAGTCTGTAGCCCATCTCTCTTATCTGATATTAATTTTAACGTTCCCACTCGCCTTACCAGGCAGTTTAGACTCTTACTTTTAAAAATTTCTAGAGCGAATTTTGAGTTAAACGAACCATTGTGGCGTATATGTCATGATTTCAATTCTCATTCCAGTAGATTTGATAACTCCGCTCGTTCGCGGATTGCGCCCCTCGCGTCGGTTGGGCCGGAGGAGGGTAATCGTTGGGTATTATTATAAATTCTGCGAACTTAATTATTTAAAATATCAAATAAATAAATTTAGCTTTAACTAATTAACTTGCGAGCTTGTCATCCGTAACGAGCCGACATCTATATTGCTGCTTTTCTTTAACAAATTCGAAAAAACCGTTTCTTAGTGGCTTTGGGTTCCAATAAATATTTTACCATTGTCTCTCATTATTTTTGAGGGAAACGACGCTGTCCGACGAAGCGTGCGTATGTTGCGAGAAAAGCCTCATTTGTCATATGAGTACAAAGCTCAAGACGCATTAATTTTGCCGTAAAACAGACAAAAACAGCCACAGACCTTAGCATGGACGCCTTTTCTGGAAAGGCCCAGCAAAGTCGACACCTGTTATTGTGAAAGGCAGAGCGAAATAGTAGCGTTCAGATGAATGTGCTACCATAAACTGCGTTCGTAACTTTTGTTTGTACGTTATGCAAACTTTGCACATGAATGTGTATTTATTATTATTTGAGGTTTATGATTGGGATATAAAACTCTTGACGGATTGTTTGTTATAAGAGGCGGTGCTCAGCATGTAGCAAGTGGACATAAGGGAGGTATAATGTGGAAAGTTGTGATTTTCTGGGATGACTATGGGATGGCGTTTGTCATAAATTAGCGATGATATCATGCGATTACAGTAGCGGGCTTGAGTATATGCGATAACAGCTACCTTTGCCTTTTGTACCTTTGGCGTATCATCCAATGCTTTGTGAAAAGAATAAGTATTTCGCCTTGATGTGGCAATAATATTGCGCATGGGAGAGTGTGGCCAAGAATCAGAGTATTCTGTTAATTGCCAGGGCTATTCCAACATAGGGTGGTGGTGGAAATATGAAGAGGTTTATACCCTCTTGAACCTAGATCGTTACGGATTAGAAATTAACGTATTCTATGTATGTAGTGGTTTCTGCAACCAGGCTAGGATAATCAGGTCCGTCTGGCCATAATTCTTGTATCAGCATTTTCGCTTGATTCATAATTGACGAACTGTATCCTGCTGGGTCGAAAAGTTTTGCCAGAGGGGATAAACTTTGTCACTTTGTTATGGCGGATAACGTAGATATTTACTCTGTGGGTTATTAAAACTGGTCAGATATCGCATTCTATTGAATAGTTAGAGTTTCTGTTGTACTTTCCTTTTTGAGTATATGCAAATTAGTATGTAACGAACTTTGTTTTGAAATATGTTTTTAGTTTTGAGAGGTGTTATAACCTGTGATAAAGATTCGTATGCTTACAGACGTCTGTGAGTTATATATGCAGTTACACATTCAAATAGTGATAAAGGAAATTCTGACTCGGTATTTTCTGCCATTCGTGCAGTGTTCGAGTGGATAAGTATGGCACACAGTTAAAGCCGAAGAACACAATTTGAATACCTCACTTTTTTCTGATTTACCAATCAAAAATACCTTTATAACTTTTTTGTTTGTTGTAAAGTACAATCGAACCACTACTTATTTTGCAGAAACGAATTCGATGAACCTAATTTTCAAGTACTTTTTCCGCTAAATCAAGTCATATGTATGTCATGAACTTGAAATAATCAAATCTGCAATCTATTCTCTCAATAATTCGGTTGTTGCACGTGGTGTATGGCACGTATCCCCGTCTTGTGGAACCAATTGTTCTCAAGATCAATTTCTTTCAATTGCGACTATAAAAGTTGGTTACATCGATCTATACCGCACTCATTTGACAGTAAAGGTGTCCCCATAATATGCGATAAGACGACTTTTGTTTTTTGTCAGTTTAGGTGTTTCGCAGTGGCTCTTCTGACATTAACGCTGCTTGGAGATGAGCTGAAAAAATGTGGGATATGTTGCGATATGTACACCAACTCTTTTTTTACTCGGTAGATACTTTCCTCTGAAATCCGTGTAAAAAAAGAGGCGTTTCCTATAGAAAATGGAAAGATACGTTCCATGTAATCTGAAATCCGTGTGAGATTAAATAAAGAGCCATATTTACTTCGAAAAACCATGTAAAAAATGTTGAAAACTACCAAATTTCGGATATGCATACAAATTGTATGCTCATACGGCATTTTATTGAGCATTAAAACTTAAAATACATAATTCATACAGGTGAAAATTGGTAGATTAAGCAAAAAACAAAAGAAATCTGTTAATCCAGAACTAAGAACAGAAAAATTAGAATAGAAATAAGAAAAAAAATATTAACATTACATAATTATTCGTCACTACTTGATAACAAGCACCATTGTTTGTGACGAACTGGACTAAAGTCGATATATTCGCTGGAGATATCCATTTCAGCAATGTAAATATCATGCGAACAAAATGTGTAGATAAGAGTTATAGAATAAGGATTTCCCAGCTACTACTATGTATCTTCATTTCAGCAATGGTGCTAAGTGTGGTAAAAACAAACATAATTACGAGGCAGTGATTTAAAAAACTTAACTTTAAATCCGTGTAAACAGAAACCGTGTAAAAAAAGAGTTGGGTGTAGTATATTTTTTGAATCTTGCACAAGGTAGGTGCTTATCAGAGAACGGCATCGGCTGAATGAAAAACATTCGTACGCGCTCAACAGCCGATTAATCACACTGTTCGGATGAGCCGATCAAACTTGCATGCGCTCACATTTTCGTTGTTGATTTTGAATTCACTCGGGTGTGTGCAATTTTTTGTTTCACTCCGAGTGCGTTCCGCTCGTGTTCAATATAATGATTTCAGGCGCTTGCTCATTCGGTTCAACAATCAAGAACAACACTCAACTCGCAAAAATCAACTCGTATGATTTTACTCATGCGCGCAGCAAGCGGCACAGATGAAATGTGAGAAGAAGAAGGTGAAACACAACACAATCAAAATATTTTCACAACAAAGCATTTATTTTCATGTTTTCATTTTATTTTAAAGCAAATAAGGAACATATTCATTGGTTGCATTGCATATTAGATACATATTTTAATTTCAAATTTATAGTATGCAAAACTTAATTATATTTTACATTTACATACATACGTAAATTAAGTAATTATATTGAAAGATTGTAGAAAGGAATCAATGGTCGACAGCTTTAAAATAAGAATTTAAAAATATTAGGCTGTCGACAGATTTTGGGCAAAGACGGTTCCTCTTTTCAGTGATCACGTTTCCAGCCAAAGAAAATCCGCGCTCTGCAGCTACACTACTTACCGGCATTGAGTGGACCTTAAGTGCGAATTTGGAGAGTCTTGGATATGTTTGTTCTTTATCCTTCCACCATTTTAAAACATCAAATTCATCTCTTATTTCAACAATTTCTCTACAGTAGCCTTCCAGCTCATCCTCAGGTGTTTTAAAGCTATTAAGTGTCGACTTCTTAATTAGGTTGGGGGAAAAAAAGAAACATTTTGATCCTTGTCTACTTGTGTACTTGTTGAACATCTGTCAATTGAAATAGTTGAGCTTTCAAATAAAAATTCTGAAGTATCGCAATTTGGTGTGCTTGGGCTAATTTGAGCAGAACTTGTTGATGTAACGTCCAAGTACTTAATTTGTGAAATACAAAATTTTTTTATTGCGTCTCGATCATTGGGCTGCATTTGTAACGCAGGTGGAAACAAGAAACAAGCAGCTTTTTGCCACACACAAATATTTGGAATCCAGATTTCATCAACATTATTAAGAATCTTTTCTTTTAATATTAACAGAGCCGGTACATCTGCCACCTGTGGCGCGCAAATATGCCGCATTTTTTCAATGGACGGTATAACAAAACATAGGGATGGCGAACTGCAAAATTGAAGCTTCTTAAAAATTATTTCAAAATCGCTACATAAATCAGCGTTGAAATGTTTATAAGCAACAATCGTTGGCTTGTTTTTCTTTCAGAATTTCATTAATACTGAACCAATTGTCTACAATGGACTTAAACATTGTGAAATTTGAATTCCATCTTGTTGGGCATTGGTTTTTTAGCGAGGTTTGTAAATGATGCTGTAAGTTAGCTTTTTTAAAATATTTGACAATTTTTTTGCACATTTCTACTAACTCAGCAACTTCTATCGATTCCTTAAACGAATTCTCCAAAACGTTGGCAAGCAAATGGCTGCTGCAGTTTAATCGAATATTGTTTTGCAAAGCTTTGACGATATTTGGGCCTCTATCAGTAACGAACTTCATTTAGTCCAAATTATATATGCCGAATTCAGCAAACAAAGTGTTCAACTTATTTAAAACGTTTGTGCTAGTTGAACGCTTGAAGTTCATTGACTTAACAACTAAAATTAGATCCACCAATTTTAAATATTTTTGGTAGTGCAAGGTGACACCAAGAAAGTTTCGATGGACGTAACTGTCCGTCCACAAGTCAACTGTGGCAGTTGCTCCACCACTGTTATTCACCAGGAGAAGAGATTTTCGTCAGGATTAACAGGAGATTAGGATCGAAACTTACGCCAAGGTTTAAAAAAGAAATAGTTAAAGAAGATAGGAATACAACCATCCTCACGATGGCAGGCAGGACTGTTCATAAAAACAATATTAAAAGACGATAAAATATTTTTTCAGATTCTTCCTAACTAATGAGCAACTTCGGCTATCTCATCTTTAATATTTTTTTTTTTTTTCATCCGCCAACTTTAGCGTAGCTCGAGACACCGTTGTTGCATCAGGCAGCAGGTCATCAAGATCAACTCCTTCCTCATATCTTCCACCAATATTGATTAGGAACTTTGCGATGTTCCTAAATCCATTGCCATTGATTGCTGAAAAGGGTTGGCAGTCACCCATTCCACACATGCGTCAATAGCATCTTTTTTTTTCTTCTGGTTTCGCAGTAGTCAACAATGCTGTCTCTTTAAGCAACTTGCAGCATTTATGACGGCTTAAATTTGAAGACTGCTTTGGTGAGTATTTCACAAGATTATGACAAGACCGGCAGTATAAAAATCCATCCAGAGCAACGCCATCCGCCTTCACAATTTCTGTTGATATGTTCCAAATATTGCTTCTTCCCTTACGTCGGGCAGACACTTGGTATTCATTTGCGCGAATTTTTTCAATGATGCCCTCCATATCGATCAAATAACAAAATGCAACTAATTATGAACTACAAAAATGTAATGTTAATCATAGCGAAAGGAAGATTTTGACTAAAAAGAACAACAACAAAAACAAGCTACAACAACAAACTGCATAGAAATTGTACATGCAGTCGTAACGCTCACATCGTGTCCTCTTGTTGCTAATAGTTTACTCATAATCGATCAACTCAAATTGAACAATCAATTGAACACATGCTCATTTTATTGAACGCTGTCTTTTGTTCAGTGAGTTGAATTGAGTGAGAAATTTTGAACCAAAGACTCAAGATCCTCGGAATGATGTATATGGCAAAATTAATTGATTTTTGCTCATCACTCTGTTTTTTTCAGTGAGTTGAGTTGAATGAAAAAGTTCGCGTATGAGTAAATCAAGAAAATAGTGATAGAATTAGATCCCAGCTATCAGTCAGATTCTGGATTTTCTTTTCTGATTTTTAATGCCTATTCAGAGTTGTCTTGAATCGGCTAAAATTAAAATCGAGTGCAGTATGTTATTGTTGTTGGAGAGGCGCAAATCTGTATCTTTATCGAGAGCTGCATCATACACATTTTTTAAACCGAATAAATTTTGATACTTTCCAAGTCGAGGGGAAGGGTTCAACGGTGAGTGGGTGGAAGTTACACATAGTCCCTCAAGCGCATAGAAAGGCACTATAGAAAAAACAAATATAGAATGTATAAACGTACAAGTGCAGTGACATAAAAGCACATAAAAAGCGAAATAATAAAAACCTAAACACTTAACACAATGAAGGCGCGATCATGCAATAAAAACACCTTAATACAACGTAACGACAAGGCATACGGACC
The DNA here is from genome assembly GCA_037783105.1 of Bactrocera zonata. NCBI lineage: Eukaryota > Metazoa > Arthropoda > Insecta > Diptera > Tephritidae > Bactrocera > Bactrocera zonata. The sequence continues at coordinate 29,084 of JBAWJQ010006537.1, forward strand.
GCACAACGGCAAACTGGAGAAAACAGGCATATGCCAATAAGACAATATTATTTATTTATTTATTTATTTATTTATAATAATACAATTACTTTTCCACAAAAAAGGAGCACTGGCTGCTAGGACCTTCGGCTCGCTGATGTAAATATAAAATGTATAGTTATTGCTTAATTAAGTCTTAGGTGTAAAAGTTAATAAAATGTTCTGTAGCTAATAGAAAAGTATTAAGAACAAAATAAATAATAAGTAATGGGAAGTTTATAAACATAATCATATTTGTGGTTTTAATCCTGTTTGTTCTAAGAATGCTGATATTTTTGTTACGTTTTCGGAGGAACTCGTTTGTAACAGAGCAGACGGTATTTGGTCGTCGAAGATATTTTTTCTAATCGCTGCGAAATGTGGGCAGTCGTCGAGTAAATGACAGGCTGTTAAAGCTAACGACGGGCAGTGTTGGCAAACTGGTGGACTAGAACGATTTAGGAGGTGCGCATGTGTGGCAATTGTGTGTCCTAGGTGTAATCGGATAAATGCTTTGATGTCGTTGCACCGGCAGCTGGAGGGATAGCTTGGTTTTATCCTGTTCCGGTTATTCGCAGTATATTGGTGCTGGATAGATCTCCAAGTCTCCATATGTGAGCTGTATTGGAGCTGCGATATACACTTATACAAGTCTTTTTTCATAATATAGTCAAAAGTTATTAGTGGTTCTTTTGCTGCGAGTTTAGCCCGTTCGTCTGCCAGATTGTTTTCTTTTATGCCTGCATGTCCTGGAACCCACATTAGTTTCAAGCGATTGTTATTCTCGATTAATTTGCTCCGAATACAGGAAATTAAGTAGGACTTATTGTTTGTATTTATTACCGAGTGTATGGTTGACTTGCTATCAGTGCAAATAACTGCTTTAAAACTAGATTTTTCGACGAAGATGATTGCGTTGAAGATAGCGGCAGCTTCAGCTGTGAAAACCGAGGCGTAGCTGCGAAGTATTCCTGCTGTAATTGTTCTTCCCTCGGAGTCAACGACGGCGAATGTTGTGCTAATGTCGGTTTTTGAACCATCTGTGAAAACGAATTTCCAGTCTGGGAGCAGTGGAGTTGTATATTCCGCGAAAAGGCGTTGAAATACTGTGGGGGAGGTACTACTTTTTCCGTATTTCTCCAAGTTTAGCATGAAACATGATTTGTTTATCATCCAAGGCGGAGAAGATACTTTTTGGCGGAGAGAAGGGAATATGATAACAAGCTCTCTGGCGTATTCGATGCAGAGGAATATTGACGACTTACGACTTTTTCCGTTGCAGCTCGGATAACACTGTTTCGTAGAGAATATTATTGTAACAAAGAAACAGCTTCGGTATGAGTTTTTTTAGGTTAAGTGTAAATCTTTCTTCGATTGTGGGTAGCCCCGCTTCCACAAGTATGAATTGTGTTGGCGATGTCGGAAAAGCGCGAAGACTTCTGCGCACAGCCATGTGGTATGGGGAATACAGTAACTTGATGACACTTTTCGCGCAGTTGCCATAGATGGGTAGGCCATAGTCTATCTTCGATAATATAAGAGCTCTGGTTACATTTATTAGTGTTGACGAGTTAATTAAGCAGTGTTTGGATGGTAAGTATTTAATAATGTTAAGCCTGGCAGCCAGCTGCTTTCTTAAATATAAACAATGTTCCTTGAAAGTTAATTTTTTATCAAAATCTAAACCTAGAAACTTAAGTTTATTAGCATTTACAACTGGAATATTGTTATAAACTAATGTAAAGTAATTACATTTGTGTTTGCGGCAAACATGGAAATTCTTACATTTGTTTAAAGATACGTTGGCTCCAGATGATTCGGACCATATACTTAAATCAGCTAATATATTAGTAAAATCTTGTTTAACAAGGTTTAGGTCATTTAGTTTAGAGACCAATGATAAATCATCAGCATAGCATATATAAAAAATATTTTTATACTTATCAATTATGTGACAAACTTCATTGAATGCAGCAGTAAACAAAATGACAGATAGCGGAGAACCTTGGGGAATACCATTATGTAAAGAGAAATAATCCGAAAAGGTGTTATTTACTTTGGAAACAAATCTGCGATTAGTGAGAAAAGACTGGATAATTTTAAGGATTTTTCCACCAAGGTTCCATTTTAACAACTGACGTAAAACTACATGAGCTCCCACGCGGTCAAAGGCTTTCTCGAAGTCTATGCTTAGCACGGAAAGGTGGTTTCTATTGGAAATAGCAGTAGAAGCATAGCTTTCGAAGAGGAGCAAGGCATCAATGGTGCCATGCCCCTCTTTAAAAGCCACTTGCTGCGGACTAATGGAGTTATTGTTTATGGCATACCACGAAATACGATGAGCTATAATTTTTTCGAAAAGTTTACCTAAACAGCTAAACAGTGAAATGGGTCTGAAACCTGAAGCTTCTGTTGACTTAGGAATGGGGATAATAATAGCGTTTTTCCAGGTTTGGGGGTAAATACCTTTATTTAGAATGTTGTTGTATAACTTAATTAATCTGGCCATCAAACATGAAGGTAGATGTTGCAACATGGGGTACGATATTCTGTCGGCACCCGCGGTTTTGCCTGAGAAAGAGGATAGTGTAGACTGTAGTTCAATATGTTCTATATTGCAATCTGTGATGTTAGACAGCGTATCAGGGGAAGTACTGAGATATTTGTTTTTATCTGAAATGAAAGTGGCATGAAAGTTTGAGTCCTGCGAGTATTCTGACCAGTATGCTGCGAAGTAGTTAGATAGCTGTTTTGCGTTGACGATAGGCCCATTAGCATTACTTATGGAGATGAACTGGGATTGTGGGTATATTCCAGATAATTTTTTAATATCGGACCATGCTTTTTTCGGGTTTGTTTTATGGTTGATAGATTCCGAGAATTTATTTAAGCTGTCCTTTTTAGATTGTTTTGCTTTCCTACGAAACATCGCGTTAGCCTTTTTATACATAATTAAATTTTGGTTTGATCTTGTCCGTTTATATTCCGACCAATAAAAGCGCTTTACATTTCTTAATTGTGATAGCTCAGGAGACCAGTACGGCACAGTTTTAGTAAAGATTTTATTACTGGATTGTGGAATGGAAAGGTGAGCAGAGTCCGAATAATTTTTGTAATTGTGGCAACTTCTTTGTTGATATTGTCCGAATAGGGGTATTTTTCGCAAAGGTCGCTGGCAGTAACAGCGGTAAATGTTTTATGTGTGGAAAAGTAAGTCGGTTTGTTGTCGTTAAGTAAAGTGAGGTTTTCTGAAAATATCATATCTTCTATGATAGCACCTCGATTGTTGCAAAGAGTTGATCCCCAAAGGGGACTCCAGGCGTTAAAGTTCCCAACTATAACGAATGAAGTAGAAACTGATCGCAAAATTTTTCTAAGTTCGCTGCATGTGAAGTTTTGTAGAGGTGGTATATAGAGGGCCACGATAGTAAATTTGAAAGATAGTGAAACTTCTATTACAATTGTGGCAATATTTGAAGTAATGGGAACTTGTCTATGGGGTATCGATTTTTTTATCAAAACTGCAATGCCTTGCTTGTTAGTTTTGTTTTGAGGCAAGTTGTAAAAATAGCTTTGGTACTGATGGGGCGAAGCTGCTGACTTATCAGCAGCAATATTAGTCTCTTGGAAACAGACAACGTTTGGCGAATGTTCTTTCAACAGAAGTTCTAGTTGCTTGTAATTGTTGAGGTAACCGTGCATATTCCACTGTAGGATCTTAAACATTGAGAGCGGGAGAGGGATTGTCACAAAATTAATATGCTGTGATAACAAATATGTATGTATGTTAATAATTGCATTCGTCTATAGACATAAATTGCTCTTTCGAGTTGTTTTCATTATGTTGAGGTATAGTTTGGTTTAAAGAGAGATTGACAATTGAGGTGTCAGCTGTCTCTTTCATGGAAGCGTCTGCTTCTGTTTTGTTTTGGTAAGCGTTAGCTTGTGAAATGATGTTTGCGAGGGTAGATTCGAGATTGAAGGGAGTGTGTAATAGAGTCTGCGGAAGAGGTGTAAAAGAGGAAACTAAGGCATTGTTAGGTTGTTGATTATTGTTGTTTTGTGGTGAGTGGTTAGGTAAAGAAGAATTTATTTGAGGTGGGTTAACAGAAGAAATTTCAGATGAAGTAGTAATCGGTGATTTGTTTAATGAGATGGGTGGTGAGATTAGAGATTTGGAGCTTTGAGTAGGGTTATTATTTGATTTTTGTGCTTCTTTAGCTGCCTCGGTGAAAGAGGAGTTAAGCATCGATGGTGTTTGTGCTTTGTAAAGCTAAAGTGCTTCGCGCATGGAACATTTGTTTTGACATTTTATTTTAAGTATTTCTTTCGTTTGCATGTATTTCGGGCACGTGTTGGCAGATGACGGGTGGTTACTAGAGCAGTTTGCACAGAGCGTGCGAGAACATGGGGGAGGATGGGGGGGAAGATTGCATGACATACATACGGGCGCATTTTTGCAGTGTTTGGCGGTATGACCAAGCCGTTGACAAGTTTTGCACCGCATTGGGATAGGGTAGTAGGGTTTCACTTTAGCGCTACGCCAAGAAACGTCAACTTTATCTGGTAGCTCGAACAGATCAAAAGTAAGTAGCACAACTCCAGTGAATTGTGAAACTCCTGCCGCAGTTTTCGAAAATTTGTACACTCCGACTACGCCTTGGTTACTCATATTTTCAATTATTTCTTTTTCACTGACATTGTTTAGGCAGGGTGCATAGATTGTACCTTTTACGCTATTAAGATTGTCAGGATATTTTACAACAATTTCGCACACACCATGTAGCTTTTTAGTTGAATTAAACCTTTGGGCAATTTGGTTGTTTTTTACAAGCAGTAGCAGATTGCCAGCACATAATTCAGAAATCGAAATAATTTCTTTACTAATAGCTTCTAATGCTTTATGTACGGCGAAACAAGAATAATTAGAGATAGGTTTCGTTGAATCGGAAGCACTAACAATAATAAATTTAGGGGTTTCTTTCCTAGACTGAGGCAAGTCGGGAAAATTAAGGGGCGTGTATGAGGGTTTCTTTCTTTTTGGATGGGATTCCGAGGCAAGCAGAGCAAACCTGTTATTACCGAGGTTGGGTGGCCCGGGGGCCATGATTATTATATCTACACACTCGATTCACTTGTTTAGAAAACACTTGTAGGAAAAACGATATGCGGTATAATAATAAAACAGAGATTTACTAAGCAAACACGTGCACGTAAGACGGATGTGTACTGTGCGAAATACGCAAAAGATAAGCCGAAACACGTCTACACAGAGCGAGCTTTAGTCGATGACTGTGAAGACAATATTACAAACCGAACACTTACTTTCCTCCAAAAACCCTTTGAGGCGAGTCAAAGTAAGTGTATAGTTTTCTTTTCTATTTATTATATGTAAATGTATGATAACATATGGATTTACGGTTGATACGTACAAAGGGGAAAAAAATTAAAATGTATGTGGTCAAAATGTATGTATATAAAACAATTTCAATTCCCTATTTATAGTTACCCTTGTAGTATTGCAAACACACACAACAAACAAATAAAACAACAAATGAAATCAAGTATTCACTGGCAAGATTTTCCGAATACCCTTTCTGTTTCTCAAAACAGTAAGCAGGATGCTTAAAATAAACAAGCAAAAGGCACAATAAAAAGACAACAAGAGAAATTAGAGAATGAATAAATTCAAACGTACTTATATATACATACATATACACTAATAACAAACTTACATAATATGTAATTAACAGCATGTACGAGGTATGACAATTAAGTACTGAGACCGATCCAATAAAAACCGTATATTTGAAAATTATTCTACAACTCTGTCATCCCCTTCAAAGAAGTCCCCTTGGACAGTTATACAGCGATTCCAGCGCGTTTTCTATGCTTCATAACATTTCTGGAACGCTTCGACTAGGATGTCCGCGTGTACCCTCATCACGGCCGCCTGGATGTCCGTAATCGACTCTAAATGGGTTCCTTTGACCACCGATTTTGTTTTAGGAAACAAAAAAAGTTACACTTACGAGTGATGTCTGGGCGCACCCTGTTGACTCGTTTTCGCAATCTTTCGAGTACTTGGCAATAGTAGACTTGATTCACAGTTTTCCCCGGTGGAACGAATTCTTTGTGGACGATTCCACGGTATCAAAAAAGGCAATAAGCATTGTTTTTACCTTCGACTCCACGCCTCGTCTTCCACGCTTTCACACCCCTCCTTAAAGTCTTTGTTCCATCGAAACACCTGAGCACGACTAAGAGCACTATCACCATACACTCTTACAATTTTAGCGTACGTTTCCGAAGCTGTTTCGCCTAATTTGGCGCAAAATTTTATCGCGACGCGTTGCTCTTGATTTCGTTTTTCCATTTTCGTGACGAGAACTACAAACACACGTCTACTCAACTTGGCACAGCAGGAGAACTAAACAAGCTAGACCGTACATATACCACTGCAGAGGGGAGGAATGCCGTAAAAAGAAAAAGGGAATTTCAATATCACAGGTATACCACAAGCGCGGCAACAAAATAAGTCTCATTACTTAATTGTCAAACCTCGTATGTATAAAGAGGTATTTATGGAGAGGTATTAAGAGAGAGAATTAAATTATTAGAAACATTAATACAATTTTTAACTTTGCAAGAATAATAGAATATTTATTCGTATATTGAAAATATATAAACAGTCCGGTAAAAAAACTCGTATATATATGTATACTGTTAATACCTCAATATAGTTTCTAACAATCCTTACCGCTGGTGGGGGGAATTTAATAGTCTTATATCGAGGGAGAATTTATTCATTCTGATTTTATTTCGTATTTTTTTTGCTTATATACAAATTTTAAAACTATCTTAAATAACTAAATATATAAATGATATTTGAACATATTGCCGAGGGAAAGAAATGATTATTTAAAATTAGTGGATTGTATATGGATATGTATGTATATCATATTTAAACTTAACTTTCTTAAATTTAGTCCTCCTTTTGTGTTTGCAATATCGATGCTTCCATTCCTTGAGTTTTGTGCCGAATTTTGCTGCATTCGTTGGTATGCATCTGCTTCGCCTGCCTCTAGTCCCACGTTGAGGTCCTTTCCATTTGTTTGTGGTTGCAGAATCATTCCAGTCATCATCCGCATGGTTCTTCATTTTAACAGTTTTGCGAACTGTAATTTTTGGCTGCTTTTTATAATTTACGAAATCTTTTCCTTTTTTGATAAGATTCGGATTTGGCTCAACTAAAATATCATTGCGCTTTTTCGGCAATTGTGTTGATTCGTTCAAAACTTGTATTTCCACTTCCTTATCATACGCTTCAGCATCATGTTCCAAAATGTGGTCCATTTCTTTAGCTTCGTCCTCATCTTCAATCGATTTATCCTCGACTGCACTTTCCCAAATTTCTCCAAAATGTGAGCCTGCCGGAAGAGATACGTGTCAAGGTACCAATTCATTTGTTTTTTCCTTTTCATCTTTCTCTATTATTTCTGTTGTTTTTTCTCAACAGAAGATAGAGGGAGTATCGAATTGTTATTAGTCTTTTTTCAGTTTTCGTCGCAGTTGTAGATAATTTGAGTACGATGAACAGAGTTGGCTAATTGTCAAACTTTTTTTTAAGTAGACTCCAGCAAGCTTCATAATTTTTCGACGAAATTTGAAATTGCTGTATTACTCGTGCATCTTCGCCTTTGAAGGCGCAGCATTTTCTCTATATTGTTCATCTGCTCGTTGTCATGTACCATAACTTTGAACACGTTGTAAAATTTGGCCCATTCCTTAATATCGCCATAAAATGTTGGAATTTTTATTATTTTTCTTTCTTCAAAGTTAGGGCGATAGAAAATTTCAGGCTCTTCTTTTTTTAATTTCTTTTTTAAATTCTGAAGCTTTTCGAAACATTCGTCATATATTTTTTCGAATATGTCTTCGATTTCTACATTAAAATCTAATTTGCTTTATAGATTTTGGATGTCTGTGAATAAAAAGCCTAAGCCTTTTACTTGATCGTTGTCGATCATTAATTCCATGCTTAGATCTTCCATTTTTCTTCTGAGGTTTTCAACTTTCCTCATGAATATGGAAGTCTTTTGATCTAAATACTGATGTTTAGCTTCAACTTCTTCAATTTTTGTTTTATATGATGGCTTTGTTGGAAAAGTGTTGGACGTGTACAATACCTTTTCGGAAAAATTCGCTTGGGCTTCAGGAATTATCTTCTTGTTTATTCCCATTTTGAGAGTTTTTTCCGCAACACTTTTCCTATTTATTGATGAACTGTTTGTTTTTTCTCCAAAGAAATCGTTGGAGGTATTTGATTTGGTCGCCTAGTTGACCTTGCTGTGCCTCGACTCACAGCCACTGAATATCTCTTGGATAGCAGTTAGATCATTGCGTTTAGTCTCTGCTAAAACGGCTTATGTGATCGCTTTTAATGCGGGTATATACCCCGTCTTACAAATATTTTTATTTAAGCAATATGCGGGAATATACACCCGTCTTACAATTTAATTTTGCCTGTCTTTTTTAAAATAACAGGGCTTTTTACAATTTGGCTGAGCTCTTTTATCCGGCTCGAAGGACCAAATGTTAAGTAAAAGTTATTTTATATTGCTAATATGCGGGAATATACACCCGTCTTACAATTATTTTTGTTTTCTGTTGCCTGTATTTTAAACAGGGCTTTTTGTATCTTGCCTTTTTTGTAAATACAGGACTTTTTAGTTTGCCCGAGCTCTTTATCCGGCTCGAAGGACCAAATGTTAATACCTCAATACAGTTTCTTACAATCCTTACCTCTGGTAGGGGGCAATGAAAGACTTGTATTCAGGGAGAACTTATTCATTCTGATTTTATTTCGTATTTTTCTTGCTTACATACAAATTTTAAAACTATCTTAAATAACTAAATATATGTGTATGTTTGTATGTATTGCAGCATATTGTTTATTGCTGCTTGACATGGGGTTATTTTCAAGAGTACAATTTAATATATATATGTGTGTGTGTGTTTAATGTTATCTCTTATGTAAATTTATTATTTGTGTCCCATGCATTTTTATTATTATTAGATGTGTTGCATGTAAATGCATTATATATATATGTATTTATGTAAGTATATTAATATATAAATAGATATTTATATTTAATAGAATTTCGGCTTTGCTGATAAGTAAGCATGTTCAATGATATTTGAACATATACATATAAACACTTGTATTTACGGGTGTAAAAACAAATATATATATATCTATATATATGATGCAAGAATCCTCTCTGCTCAAAACAAGGTGCTACAAAGCAAAAGCGGTGGTAAGATATTTCTTACGTGTCATTCATTTCAGAGAGTGACAGCTTGATAAGATACTGCACTCGATTTTCATCATCACCGATTCAAGCTAACTCTGAATCGGTGTTAAAAATCAAAAATTAAAACATTTTCCATGCTGCTTTTGATGTAATTAAGTTGACGACTACGATCTCAAAAATTTCAACTCCTCGGCATACGCAAAATATGAAAATTGCCTAGACCAGTGCTTCCCAAACTTAGTTTTGCCATGGCCCGGTAATTTTCACACTGTCCTTTCGTGACCCACTTAATAATATTAAGCTCAAGACGGTTACTTGAGATTAAATAATACACGTTTATTAATAGTAAGGGAAATGTTTTTTTAATATTAAATTATAATATTTTACAATTTTTCTGAAAAAAAAATGGTTCATATGATACAAGATCACGCATATGTGACTCAGAGAATGCTTTCCGCACTACAATTCTATAAGATCTGTTAGTCGTCCAATCTAACATCATACAGAATTAAATTTGCACCTTCTCTATATCATTAAGTTCTCTGGCTGAGCTTTCGCTTCGCTCTTTTGTTTCAACTTCAGGTCAGTCATCAGCGGTGAGTGGCACGTGAGGGCCCGCGCGATCGATAGTACATAGGTATTATTTTGAAAACACGGCGTAAATGTTGCGGCTCGGTATTTTGTTTTGATGGCCCGGTACCGGGTCGCGACCCGGTATTTAGGAAACGCTGGTCTAGAGGGTACGCTCACATGAAAGTATCTATTGAAATCCAACATTGGGAGAATGTAGTCTGATTTATTAGCATTGAGCTGGTTTAGGACAGTGTTTCCCAAAGTGGGCGATAACGCCCCCTTGTGGGCGCTGCGGGTGTCAAGGGGGGCGGTAAAAGACCCGGAAAGAAAATGGGGTCGTTGTGTAGAGGCCTGTGGGGTTATTTGTAATTTTATTTAGCTAGGAGGCCTCTTAGACAACGACTACATGAGCTCTCGACTCTCAACAACAACTTGTGAACATCAACTAATACGAATTAAAAGATTGCTCAAACTCGGTTCTATAATATATTTCTCTCCGTGTAGTTCATATATCTGTCATATTTTATTGAATATAGAAAAAATGAAAATCATGTCAATCGGTCGTTCCGTTTCATAACTAGGCATCTTGACAGGATAGAATTTATAGAATACTAAATGTCAAACGTATTGCTATTGCCATAGCCAAATCTGTGTGAGGGCATTTGCTATCATAATATAATCATTTGCGCAAAGATGTAGGGTAGGTAGGTTCGAGCTAATGTAGCGCATGCTTTGAGCTCTTGAAAAATTTATTTTCTTCTTTGCGAAATGCCCTCGGGTAGGTAGCTGATGTAGCGCACGTTTGGAGCTTTTGAACTCCTTAAATCATTTATGTGGAAAATAAAATAAGGATCTTTATCCTTTCTTACAAATGTATTTCTGGGAAAAATAAGATAATACGAAAAGGAGAAAGATCCTTTTTTTATAAATGTATTTCTAAGAAAAATAAGAATTCATATTTTTGAACTACTATATAATAATTGTGCTTAAGCATTCCTATATAATTAATGTAATATTTATTTTATATTCATTTGTGGTTTTGCGCGCAATAGATGAGCATTACTTACGCCTCCTTTACACTACTCGCAAAGTTAAACGTATTTCTCAAAGCAAAACAATACGGAATACATTAAATTCGGATTCATTGAAAATCCCACAAACCTATCCTCGCCTTTGTGTCTTCTATGTCTAAACACATTTTCGAATGAAGCCTTCAAGACTGCAAGATCATTTGAATAAAATGCATCCAGATAAGAGAGACAAGAACACCGGTAAACACGTATCCGGTCAACACTCCACTCCCACCGATATCGCTGACGCTGCGTCGGCAGGTTTGAGCGAAGTGTCAACCAGGTAGCGCGTGACAACAACGATACCGGAAAAGGTAATAGGAGCAAGAGGTAAATTGCCGAATTGCACTTTTGCAAGTCAAACGGCAAAGCAACTAAGAGTCAGGTATTTAGGCGTAGTCGCCGCAATATTTTAATAATCAAATTCAGTTGTAATAACTCTACCGGTGGAAACGGCTGCAAGAGAAAAAAATAAATAACATAAAAAACCTAACTAAGTTTTTTATTAATTGGCGCCCAACGTGGGGCCATAGTGCAGTTCTTGTGTTATCCTTATAAAGGACAAATCCTGTGCGTGGCCGTGGTTCGAATCCACCCGACAGTCGCGGAAAAACATTTAACTTAATTAACACTACATAAATAGTGAAAGTTACAAACAATTTTCTATTTTGAAAAATTTTAACCACAAATTAAACACTACCCGACAGTCGCGGAAAAACATTTAACTTAATTAACACTACATAAATAGTGAGAGTTACAAACAATTTTCTATTTTGAAAAATTTTAACCGCAAATTAAACACTACCTAACAGTCGCGGAAAAACAGTTAACTTAATTAACACTACATAAATAGTGAGAGTTAGAAACAATTTTCTATTTTGAAAAATTTTAACCGCAAATTAAACACTACCTATCGTGGGAGAAAGAGTGGAGCCAATGCTCTAAGAAATAAAGCATCCTAATCATCGTAATCCTGTCTTCCTGCTGCTGGATCACAACCCCAGGAATCATCGTGCTGCTGCCTTATCATACCTTATTTAGTGACATAGCTTATCGAAATATGGAAAAATTCATGTGAGTAGAGTGATGTAGCAGCTAACTTTGTTTAAAAAAAAAATAAATAATAAAAAAATAAAAAAACACAAATTTTTTTTTACTATCCTTAAATAATAAATTAAATTCGTAAAGGTGGGTAAAGGTTAGAAAGGGAAATCCCTGTATCCACTTAACACTTGGCTGACTTAGGGAAAATTAAAAATGGACGCACAAACTCTAGAAGCTCTCCTTAATACTGCCATTCGTGCTGCGACCGAGCATTCCCGGCGGGAATTTCAGTCTCGGGTTGACGAACTGACAAACAGGTTAGCACGAATCGAAACACCAGTTCGTGTTACCCAATACGAACCGGTGACTATTCAACCAGGATTATCATGTGACGAGTCCTTGGACCTTGTAAAAACCTTGCCGGAGTTCAAAGGCGACGCGACCCGTTATGTGTCTTGGAGACAAGCAGCTCATACTGCTTATAGGGTGTTCGAAGCCTATCAGGGGAGCTCAAGGAACTACCAAGCGGTAGGCATAATACGAAATAAAGTAGTAGGAGCCGCAGATAGCGTTTTATCCTCTTTTAATCTTCTTCTTTACTGGCGTAGACACCGCTTATGCGATTATAGCCGAGTCAACAACAGCGCGCCAGTCGTTTCTTCTCTTCGCTACGTGGCGCCAATTGGATATTCCAAGCGAAGCCAGGTCCCTCTCCACTTGGTCCTTCCAACGGAGTGGAGGTCTTCCTCTTCCTCTGCTTCCCGCGGCGGGTACTGCGTCGAATACTTTCAGAGCTGGAGCGTTTTCATCCATCCGGACAACATGACCTAGCCAGCGTAGCCGCTGTCTTTTAATTCGCTGAACTATGTCAATGTCGTCGTATATCTCGTACAGCTCATCGTTCCATCGAATCCTCTTTTAATACAGTTTTAAATTTTCACGCTATCATTTCTCGACTAGACTTTGCCTACGCGGACAAAAGACCTATTTATTTAATTGAACAAGAATTGTCGACCCTTAGGCAAGGAAAATCATCAGTGGTGGAGTTTTATGACGCAGTGGAGAGAAAGTTGACTCTGATAGTCAATAAAACAATCATGACCCATGGTGAGAACACCACGCTGATAGGATCACTTAACAAGAAATATCGGGATGATGCCCTTCGCGTGTTCATCTCGGGACTCAACCGCCCTTTGTGCGATGTTCTCTTCTCCTCTAGACCCGCTGATCTTCCGTCAGCACTTGCCCTAGCGCAGGAACTGGAAGCGAATCAAGCCAGATCAACATTTGCAAGCTCCTTTAACAGGCAGGCACCCCATAACTTAGACCCTTATTATTATTCACCCCATTACCGTAGAGTACCTCAAGACCAACGAGGACAAACTCGAACTCAGGAAACCCCAGTACCAATGGACATAGACCCATCATATTCCCGATTCAGACAGAACATACCCCAGCAACTCCGTGGTAATGACGATAGGTACCGTAATCAAGGAGCTTACCCTAAGTTAAACCGTCCAGATAACGGAAATACGGCCGGCACATTCAGTCGCCAACAGCCCGTGTCAACAGGCTTGAATAAAGAAAAAGCTGAGAAAAGGCAGCATGGTAGTGATCAGCTGCCAATACAAAAAGTTCAGCGTATCAACAATCTCACCCAGGACCAATATGAACCAGAAAGTGAATATTGGAGTGATACCGGCTATGATGACTATTATCATGACTATATCTTAAGAGTGCTGAGTATGACCAGGACGAACCGAAGGACGACGTTAATTTTTTAGGACTAAGTCCCTCTTGCCCTATATCGAAAGGACGCTTGGGGGAAGAGGAATAAGATTTTTAATCGACACCGGTGCTGCCAAGAGCTATGTAAAACACCTTATCGCTCTAAAGGGAATAAAACCTGTGAATAACCCTTTCACTGTTAAATCCATCCACGGCACCGATATAATAAACAAAAAATGTACAATAAATATATTAAATAAGAATGTTGAATTCTTTGTCCTACCCAGTTTAGAAACTTTTGACGGCATCATAGGATTCGACTTACTAAAAGAGGTAAATGGTCGTATTGACCTGAAGAGTGGTACGTTGTGTTATGACGGTGGAAAGGAAAAATTCTTGTACCACTACTGTTCGGACGTTAACAAGTTAGCAGAAAGTAAATCGAAAACAAGCGAGGACAATATTGATATCTCTACACTGCTAAAGCGTCATGCTAAAGTTTTCGCTGATCCAGATGAAGCACTACCCTATAATACCAACATTGTAGGTACAATAAGGACCGTGGACGATTTACCTGTCTACTCAAAAAGTTACCCGTACCCCATTGCTTCTGCGGAATTTGTCAATAGGGAGATATCAGATCTGTTGCGTGACGGAATCATTAGACCATCCCGTTCCCCTTACAACAACCCAATTTGGGTTGTAGATAAGAAAGGTTTGGACGAAAGGGGCAACAAGCGATCACGACTCGTAATTGACTTTAGAAAGCTAAACGCTAAGACAATAAACGATAAATACCCAATTCCGGACACCTCTGTAATCTTAGCAAATATGGGAAGTGCTGAATTTTTCTCGACAATAGATCTTAAATCAGGATTTCACCAAATCAAACTTGCGGAAAAGGATAGGGAGAAAACGGCTTTCTCAGTTAATAATGGAAAGTACGACTTTTGCCGGCTCCCCTTTGGCCTGAAAAATGCCCATAGCATTTTCCAGAGGGCGATTGATGATGTCCTTAGAGAAGAAATTGGGAAAACGTGCCACGTTTACATAGACGACGTTATAATTTTCTCCCAAACTGCCGAACAACACAGTAAGGACATTGAGCAAATCCTGACAAAACTTTTCAATGCCAATATGCGCGTTTCCCTTGAGAAATCCAAGTTCTTTCAGGCAAGTGTTGAATTTCTAGGCTTTACCGTATCAAAGGAGGGAATCAAAACATGCCCCGACAAAGTCAAAGACATTTTAGAATTTTCTATCCCAAAATCGTTAAGAGCTTTGCGTTCATTCCTAGGATTAGCAGGATATTATCGTCGGTTCATAAAGGACTATGCCTCAATTGCAAGACCTCTATCGAAGTACCTAAGGGGGGAAAACGGTAATATAGGCGCTAATAAGTCGAAGAAAATTCAAATTACTCTTGATGAAGAGGCACTTAATGCATTTAATAAGATTAAGAAAATCCTTGCATCAGAAGACGTATTACTTCTTTATCCTGAGTACAAGCAAACATTTGATCTGACTACAGATGCCTCTTCTTATGCTATAGGCGCCGTTCTGTCACAGAATGGAAGACCTATCACGATGATTTCCAGGACCCTCTCTTCAACCGAAGAGAACTACGCTACCAACGAGAGAGAACTGCTGGCAATAGTATGGGCTCTACAAAAGCTGCGTAATTATTTGTATGGCGTAAAGAATTTGAATATTTACACCGACCACCAACCCCTCACATTCGCCTTATCCGACAAAAATCCGGACGCGAAAATGAAAAGATGGCGTGCCTTTGTTGAAGAATTTTCATCGCAGTTTCATTACAAGCCTGGTAAGGAAAACTTCGTCGCAGACGCCCTCTCCCGACAACATATAAATGCATTAGACCACGTCATGGATTCGGCAAGCATGGCTACGAATAGCGAAGAGTCGCTGTCTCAAACAATCCCCACTGTAAAGAAACCCATAAATTGTTTTCGGAACCAAATAGTCCTTGAAGAAGGAAATTCCACAACGCTTAACTCGAAAATTATATTTAAAGCCCGAATGAGGCACCGAATATCGTTCAATAACGTAGGGGAACTGATGAAAACTATAAAACAATGCGTCAACCCAAATGTTGTGAACGGCTTGCAGTGTGAATTGCCCATCTTGGCAAGGATTCAAGATGAGCTAGTCACGGCATATCCGGCCGCCAAATTCCGTCATACCACCAAACAGGTAATAGATGTCTTCAACAAAGATGACCAGCGCGAGATACTTCAAACTGAACATAACCGAGCTCATCGGTCACTCCGCGAAAACCAGGAACAAGTCCTTGAAAGTTACTATTTCCCCGAAATACGACAAATTTTGAGGGAAATAATTTCTAATTGCAAGATATGCCACGAGGCCAAATACCAACGGCATCCCCCAAACCCAGAAATAGGATCGACTCCTTTACCTGAATATCCAGGAGAAATCCTTCATGTAGACATTTATTCCACCGATAAGACACATTTCCTAACATCAATAGACAAGTTCTCAAAGTTTGCAATAGTATTTCCAATCAAATCTAGAGCCATAGTTGATGTTAAAGAAGCCATATACGAACTTCTCAACTTTTACAGAAATACTAAGGTGTTGGTCTGTGACAATGAGAGATCTTTGAATTCAGAAACCATTAAATCTATACTCAAAAATCACTTTGGCGTCGAAATCTACAACACCCCACCCGCCCATAGTAGACGAACGGTCAGGTAGAAAGATTCCACAGTACCCTCACGCCCGCTGTCAGAAGCTTGAGACTGGTATCGCTAACACAACTGAGCTAATTTTGCTAGCCACATCTAAGTACAACCGCACAATTCATTCAGTAACGAACAAAAAACCAATAGACGTAATACATTCAACACCGGACGAATTAATAAGGGAAATAAAAACTAAACTTACACTTATTCAGCAGAAAGATTTACAAAAACATAACGAAAATAGACAAGTATAATCCAGGGGATAAAGTTTATGTGAAATCTAATAAAAGAATAGGAAACAAATTTTCAAAACTTTACACCGAAAAAGTAATCCAAAAGGATCTTGGGACATTTGTTATAATTGATGAACGAAAAGTGCACAAAAGTAATTTGAGACACTGACCGCTCTCCCTTCTGTCACCCTTAGGACCATGCTGCTTTCGTTATGCTTTCGAGCTAACGCGGGAATACTCGACTATACCAACTCTTATTACATTCCAATTACATCCGGAGCTGTAGCTGTTTATGAGCAGCATGACTTTCTACTTCATAGAACTAATTTATCAACATTCGAAGCAATAGCTGAGGAGACAAACGAACTACTGATCCAATTCCCACAATCACATATTAAACGACTATTAGAGAATGACGCTAATGAATTATTGCAACTATTGGACGCAATAAAAATAAACCATCGGTACGCTAGAGGTATAAATATTCTGGGGACTGCCCTGAAATACATAACAGGGACTCCAGACTCCGACGACTTTGAAATGCTCGAGACCAGAACCAATGCCCTATTAGAAACAAACGAACAACAAATAGCATTAAATTCAGCTACACAAAAGAAAATAAACGAATTGACAGTGACAGTAAACAAATTACTACAAAATGCAAAAAGCACTCAAATAGATACGGGATATCTCTTTTCTCTAGCCTCCGCCAGAAATAGAGCAGTTATAATGGAATTGGAAACCATTTTAACGTCAATCACTCTGGGCAGGTTAAATATCGTCAACCCTATCCTGCTAAATGGTATGGAGATCAATGAGTTGTTAGCTGCTGAACACTCTGCAAATATTAGCATAAGTGATTCATTGTCCATTTCTAAAATTAAGATATTTCAAGATACGAATTGCATTTACTTTGTTATTAAATTCCCAAAAATAGACAGATTCTGTAATAATGTAAAGTTGCTGCCAGTGATCCATGACGGCAAAATTATCTCTCTAGAAACAGATGTTATTGCTGAATGTAATGGTAGATACATTCCACTCTACAACTGCAAGGAAGCTATAGCGGCAAACTTTTGTCAGCCTCTGAAGGAAAGCCCCTGTACGCTACAACTACTTAACCAACACTCCACAAAATGTAAGTCAAAATCCGCCGATAACGTCCCCGCTATTGAGGAAGTTGATAATGGCATCCTGGTAATCAACGATCAACCAGCGTCTATACAATCTCAGAACTTGACAAAACTAACGAGGGGAACTTTCCTTGTAACATTTGATTCAGAGATTATGATAAACACTACGACCTACATCAACTGAGCTAAAACTATTCGATCGCATCCCGAAGCTGCTCGCGCACAATATGTAAATTTCACCGAACACATTAATTTGCTATCGTTACCATACTTCTTCTTCTTTACTGGCGTAGGCACCGCTTATGCGATTATAGCCGAGTCAACAACAGCGCGCCAGTCGCTTCTTCTCTTCGCTACTTGGCGCCAATTGGATATTCCAAGCGAAGCCAGGTCCTTCTCCACTTGGTCCTACCAACGGAGTGGAGGTCTTCCTCTTCCTCTGCTTCCCGCGGCGGGTACTGCGTCGAATACTTTCAGAGCTGGAGTGTTTTCATCCATCCGAACAACATGACCTAGCCAGCGTAGCCGCTGTCTTTTAATTCGCTGAACTATGTCAATGTCGTCGTATATCATCGTTCCATCGAATGCGATGTTAGCCGTGGCCAACGCGCAAAGGACCATAAATCTTTCGCAGAACCTTTCTCTCGAAAACTCTTAAGGTCGACTCATCGGTTGTTGTCATCGTCCAAGCCTCTGCACCGTATAGCAGGACGGGAATTATGAGCGACTTATAGAGTTTGGCTTTTGTTCGTCGAGAGAGGACTTTACTTTTCAATTGCCTACTCAGTCCAAAGTAGCACCTGTTAGCAAGA
Source organism: Bactrocera zonata (assembly GCA_037783105.1). Lineage (NCBI taxonomy): Eukaryota > Metazoa > Arthropoda > Insecta > Diptera > Tephritidae > Bactrocera > Bactrocera zonata. Next base: position 47,738 of record JBAWJQ010006537.1, read on the forward strand.
GTAATCCTGCGTTGGATTTCAGGCTGA
>JBAWJQ010006538.1:0-39604 GCA_037783105.1 Bactrocera zonata
TGAAGCGTTTCTTCTACTCTTACCAGTAAGGAGTTAATAGTGTTAACGAACAACGTAGGTTTTTGAGAAAAATCACATTTTTGTTTCATTTTTGCAAACGCTATAGGGGCTTAACAGTTTGAGCGAAGTGAGTCAAGCATAAAGCATTGGTTAGATAATTTAAAGGGCTTTCAGGAAAGTCTTCAATCTTTCTTCTACTCCTACCAGGAACGTGGCAATAGTGTTCAGGAAAAACGAAGGCTTTTGAGAAAAGTCACATTTTTGTCTCAACTTTGCAAACGCTCTAGCGGCTAAACTATTTAAACGAGGTGAGTCAAACATAAAGTATTGGTTAGATAATTTAAAGGGCTTTCAGGAAAGTCTTCAATATTTCTTCTACTGCTACCAGGAACGTTTCAATAGTGTTCACGAACAACGTGGGTTTTTGAGAAATATCACGTTTTTGTTTCAACTTTGCAAACGCTCTAGCGGCTAAACTATTTGAACGAGGTGAGTCAAGCATAAAGCATTGGTTAGATAATTTAAAGGGTTTTCAGGAAAGTCTTTAATACATCTTCTACTGTTACCAGGAACGTGGCAATAGTGTTCGCGAAAAACGTAGGTTTTTGAGAAAAATCACGTTTTTGTTTCAACTGTGCAAACGCTCTAGCGGCTTAACAGTTTGAAAGAGGTGAGTCAAACATGAAGCATTGGTTAGGTAATTTAAAGGGCTTTTGGGAAAGTCTTCAATCATCCTTCTTCTTCTACCAGTAGCGTGTTAATAGTGTTCACGAAAAACGTAGGTTTTTGAGAAATATCACATTTTTGTCCTAACTTTGCAAACGCTCTAGCGGCTTAACAGTTTGAACGAGGTGAGTCAAACATGAAGCATTCGTTAGATAATTTAAAGGGCTTTCAGGAAAGTCTTCAATCTTTCTTCTACTCCTACCAGCAACGTGGCAATAGTGTTCATGAAAAACGAAGGCTTTTGAGAAAAATCACATTTTTGTCTCAACTTTGCAAACGCTCTAGCGGCTAAACTTATTGAACGAGGTGAGTCAAATATAAAGCATTGGTTAGAAAATTTAAAGGGCTTTTAGAAAAGTCTTCAATAATTCTTCTACTCCTACCAGTAACGTGTTAATTGAGTTCACGAACAACGTAGGTTTTTGAGAAATATCACATTTTTGTTTCAACGTTGCAAACCTCTAGCGGCCTAACTGTTTTAGCGAGGTGAGTTAAATAAAAAGCATTGGTTAGATAATTTAAAGGGCTTTCAGGAAAACTTTCAATCTCTCTTCTACTCCTGCCAGGGGCATTTCGATATCGATTGCTAAATGTAAATATACAAGAAAATCGACTTTATACCTAAATATAAGATTACAGAATTCTTCCAAATGCACTACGGTTATTCCGTTAAGGCTCTATGTAAACTTCAGTAAGATAAAGAAGGTTAATTGACTTAAATATGTTAAACCAGTTATTTAAAGCATTTCGATATCGATTGTTAAATGTGTATATACAAGAAAATCGACTTTATACCTAAATATAAGATTACCGAATTCTTCAAAACGCACTGCCGTTATGCCGCCATGGTTTATGTGAACTTCAGTTCGTTAAAGAAGGTTAGTTAACTTAAATATGTTAAACAATGATTTGAAGCATTTCGATATCTACTGCTAATTATGTATAAACAAGAAAATGGACTTTATACCTAAATATAAGATTACGGAATTCTTCAAAATGCACTGCCTTTATACCGTTAAGGCTTTATGTAGACTTCAGTAAGATAAAGAAAGTTAATTAGCTTAGATATGTTAAACTAATGACGTGAAGCATTCCGATATCGATTGCTTAATGTGTATATACAAAAAAATCGACTGTATACCTAAACATAAGATTACGGAATTCTTCTAAATGCACTGCCGTTATACCGTTAAGGCTTTATGAAGGTTTCAGTAAGATAAAGAAGGTTAATAAACATAAATATGTTAAACTAATGACTTGAAGCATTCCGATATCGATTGCTAAATGTGTATATACAAGAAAATCGACTTTATACCTAAATATAAGTTTACGGAATTCTTCAAAGTGCACTGCCAATGAGCCGTTATACCGTCATGCCGTTACGGCTTTATGTAAATTTCAGTAAGATAAAGAAGATTAGTTAACTTAAATATGTTAAACTAATGATTGGAGGCATTTTTACATCGATTGCTAAATGTGTATATACAAGAAAATCAACTTTATACCTAAATATAAGATTACGGAATTCTTCCAAGTGCACTGCCGCTATGCCGTTATGGCGTTATGTAAACTTCAGTAAGATAAAGAAGGTTAATTAACTTAAATAAATTAAACTAATGATTTAAAGCATTTCGATATCTTTTGCTAAATATGTATATTCAAGAAAATCAACTTTATACTTAAATATAAGATTACGGAATTCTTCCAAGTGCACTGCCAATGTGCCGTTATACCGTTATGCCGTTACGGCTTTATGTAAACTTCAGTAAGATAAAGAAGTTTAATTAACTTAAATATTTTAAACTAATGATTTGAGGCATTTCTATATCGATTGCTAAATATGTATATTCAAGAAAATCAACTTTATACCTAAATATAAGATTACGGAATTCTTCCAAGTGCACTGCCGTTATGCCATTATGCCGTTATGGCTTTATGTAATTTTCAGTAAGATAAAGATGGTTAATAAAATTAAACATGTTAAACTAATGATTTTAAGCATTCCGATATCGATTGCTAAATGTGTATATACAAGAAAATCGACTTTATACCTAAATTTAAGATAACGGAATTCTTCCAAGTGCACTGCCGTTAAGCCGTTATGGCTTTATGTAAACTTCAGTAAGATAAAGAAGGTTAATTGACTTAAATATGTTAAACCAGTTATTTAAAGCATTTCGATATCGATTGCTAAATGTGTATATACAAGAAAATCGACTTTATACCTAAATATAAGATTGCGGAATTCCTCCAAGTGCACTGCCGTTATGCCGATATTCCACAATGGCTTTATGTAAATTTCAGTTCGTTAAAAAAGGTTTATTAACTTAAATATGATAAGCTAATGATTTGAAGCATTTCGATATCGATTGCTTATTGTGTGTGTACAAGAAAATCGACTTTGTACCTAAATAAAAGATTACGGAATTCCTCCAAGTGCTCTGCCGTTACGCTGTTATCCCGTTATGGCTTTATGTAAACTTCAGTAAGTTAAAGAAAGTTCATTAACTTAAATATGTTAAACTAATGATAAGAGGAATTTCGATATCGATTGTTAAATGCGTATATACAAGAAAATCAACTATATACCTAAATATAAAATTACGGAATTTTTCCAAGTGCACTGGCGTTATACCGTGAAGGCTTTATGTAAACTTCAATAAGATAAAGAAGGTTTATTAACTTAAATATGTATAAGACTAATGATTTGAAGCATTCTCGATATCCGATCTAGCTAAATGTGTTATATACAAGAAAAGTCGACTCGTTATAGTCTTAGAATATAAGGTTACGGAATTCCTCCAAGTGCACTGCCGTTAAGCCGTTATACCGTTAAGGCTTTATGTAAACTTCAGCAAGATAAAGAAGGTTCATGCCGTAATGGCCTTATGTAAAAATAATGATTTGAAGCATTTCCATATCGATTGTTAAATGTGTTAATACAAGAAAATCGAGCTTATTTCTAAATATAAGATTACGGAATTCTTCCAAGTGCACTGCCGTTATGCCGTTACGGCTTTATGTAAACTTCAGTAAGATAAAGAAGGTTAGTTAACTTAAATAACTTAAACTAATGACTTAAAGCATTTCGATATCGATTGCTAAATGTGTATGTACAAGAAACTCGACTTTATACCTAAATATAAGCTTACGGAATTCTTCCAAGTACACTGCCGTTATGTTATTATGCCGATATGACTTTATGTAAACTTCAGTAAGATAAAGAAGGTTAATTAACTTAAATATGTTAAACTAATGACTTGAAGCTTTTCGTAATCGGTTGCTAAATGTGTATATACAAGAAAATCGACTTTATACCTAAATATAAGATTACGGAATTCTTCCAAATGCACTGCCAATATGCCGTTATGCTGTTATGCCGCCATGGCTTTACGTAAACTTCAGTAAGATAAAGAAGTTTATTTAACTTAAATATGTTAAACTTTTGATTTGAAGCATTTCGTAATCGGTTGCTAAATGTCTATTTACAAGAAAATCGACTTTATACCTAAATATAAGATTACGGAATTCTTCCAAGTATACTGCCGTTATGCCGTTATGCCACCATGGCTTTATGTAAACTTCAGTTCGTTAAAAAAGGTTTACTAACTTAAATATGATAAACTAATTATTTGAAGCATTTCGTTATCGATTGTTAAATGTGTATGTACGAGAAAATCGACCTTATACCTAAATATAAGATTACGGAATTCCTCCCAGTGCACTGCCGTTATCCCGTTATGGCTTTATGTAAACTTCAGTAAGTTAAAGAAAGTAAATTAACTTAAATATGATAAACTAATGATTTGAGGCTTTTCGATATTTTTTGCTAAATGTGTATGTATATTCAAGAAAATCGACTTTATACCAAAATCTAAGATTACGTAATTCTTCCAAGTGCACTGCCGTTATGCCATTATGCCGTTATGGCTTTATGTAAACTTCAGTAAGATAAAGAAGGTTCATTAACTTAAATATGTTAAACTAATGATTCGAAGCATTTCGTTACCGGTTGCTAAATGTGTATATTCAAGAAAATCAACTTTATACCTAAATATAAGATTACGGAATTCTTCCAAGTGCACTGCCGTTATGCTATTATGCCGTTATAGCTTTATGTAAACTTCAGTAAGATATAGAAGGTTAATTAACTTAAATATGTTAAACTTTTGATTTGAAGCATTTCGTAATCGGTTGCTAAATGTGTATATACAAGAAAATTGACTTTATACCTAAATAAAAATTTACGGAATTCCTCCAAATGCACTGCCAATATGCCGTTATGCCGTTATGCCGCCATGGCTTTATGTAAACTTCAATAAGGTAAAGAAGGTTAATTAACTTAAATATGTTAAACTAATGATTTGAGCCATTTCGATATCGATTGCTAAACGTGTATATACAAGAAAATCGACTTTATACCTAAATATAAGATTACGGAATTCTTCCAAGTTCACTGCCGTTATGCCGTTTTACCGTTATGGCGTTATGTAAATTTCAGTAAGTTAAAGAAAGTTAATTAACTTAAATATGTTAAACCAGTTATTTGAAGCATTTTGATATCGATTGTTAAATGTGAATATACAAGAAAATCAACTTTATACCTAATTATAAGATTACGGAATTCTTCCAGGTGCGCTGCCGTTATGACGTTATGCCGTTATGGCTTTATGTAAACTTCAGTAAGATGAAGAAGATTTATTAACTTAAATATGATAAACTAATGATTTGAGGCATTTCGATATCGATTGCTAAATGTGTATATACAAGAAAGTCGTCTTTGTACCTAAATATAAGATTACGGAATTCTTCCAAATGCACTGCCAATATGCAGTTATGATGTCATGCCGCCATGGCTTTATGTAAGCTTCAGTAAGATAAAGAAAGTTTATTAACTTAAATATGATAAACTAATGATTTGAGGCATTTAGATATCTTTTGCTAAATATGTATATTCAAGAAAATCAACTTTATACCTAAATATAAGATTACGGAATTCTTCCAAGTGCACTGCCGTTATGCTATTATGCCGTTATAGCTTTATGTAAACTTCAGTAAGATAAAGAAGGTTAATTAACTTAAATATGTTAAACTTTTGATTTGAAGCATTTCGTAATCGGTTGCTAAATGTGTATATACAAGAAAATCGACTTTTACCTAAATATAAAATAACGGTATTCTTCCAAATGCACTGCCGTTATGCCGCCATGGCTTTACGTAAACTTCAGTACGTTAAATTAGTTTAATTATTTTAAATATGTTAAACTAATAGTTTGAAGCAATTCGTATAGATTACTAAAAGTGTATATACAAGAAAATCGACTTTATACCTAAATATAAGATTACGGAATTCTTTTAAATGCACTGCCATTAGGCCGCCATGGCTTTATGTCAACTTTAGTAAGTAAAAGAAAGTTTATTAACTAAGTTAAACTAATGATTTGAAGCAATTCGGTATCGATTGCTTAGTGTGTATATAAAAGAAAATCGACTTTATAACTTAATAAAAAATTACGGAATTCTTCTAAATGCACTGCAGTTATTCCGTTATGTCAGTAAATTAAAGAAAGTTAATTAACTTAAATATGTTAAACTAGTGGTTTGAGGCATTTCGATATCGATTGCTAAATCTGTATATACAAGAAAATCAACTTTTTACCTAAATATAAAATAACGGTATTCTTCCAAATGCACTGCCGTTATGCCGCCATGGCTTTACGTAAACTTCAGTTCGTTAAAGAAGGTTTATTAACTTAAATATGATAAACTAATGATTTGAAGCATTTCGGTATCGATTGCTTAATGTGTATATAAAAGAAAATCGACTTTATACCTTAATATAAGATTACGGAATTCTTCCAAATGCACTGCAGTTATTTCGTTAAGGCTTTATGTAGACTTCAGTAAGATAAAGAAGGTTAATTAACTTAAATATGCTAAACTAATGGTTTGAGGCAATTCGATATCGATTGCTTAATGTGCATATACAAGAAAATCGACTTTATACCTAAATATAAGATTACGGAATTCTTCTAAATGCGCTTCCAATATGCAGTTATGATGTTATGCCGCCATGGCTTTATGTAAACTTCAGTAAGATAAAGAAAGTTTATTAACTTAAATATGCTAAACTAATGATTTGAAACAGTTCATTGTCGATTGCTAAATGTGTATGTACAAGAAAATCGACTTTATACCTAAATATAAGATTACGGAATTCTTCCAAATGCACTGCCGTTATGCCGTTATGGCCTTATGTAAACTTCAGTAAGTTAAAGAAACTTTATTAACTTAAACATGTAAAAATAATGGTTTGAAGCATTTCCGTATCGATTGTTAAATGTGTTAATACAAGAAAATCGAATTTGTTTCTAAATATAAGATTACGGAATTCTTCCAAATGCGTTGCCGTTATGCCGCCATGGCTTTATGTAACCTTCAGTAAGTTAAAGATGGTTAATTAACTTAAATATGTTAAACTAATAGTTTGAAGCATTTCGTGTCGATTGGTAAATGTGTATATACAAGAAAATCGACTTTATACCTAAATATAAGATTACGGAATGCTTCTTAATGCACAGCCATCATGCCGTCATGGATTTATGTCAGCTTCAGTAAGCAAAAGAAAGTTTATTAACTTAAATATGTTAAACTAATGATTTGAAGCATTTCGATGTCAGTTGCTAAATGTGTATATACAAGAAAATCGACTTTATACCTAAATATAAGATTACGTGAATTCTTCCAAATGCATTGCCGTTATGCCGCCATGACTTTATGTCACCTTCAGTACGTTAAAGAAGGTTAACTATTTTAAATAAGTTAAACTAATAGTTTGAAGCATTTCGTGTCGATTTGTAAATGTGTATATACAAGAAAATCGACTTTATACCTAAATATAAGATTACGGAATTCTTCTAAATGCACTGCCATCATGCCGTCATGGATTTATGTCAACTTCAGTAAGCAAAAGAAAGTTTATTAACTTAAATATGTTAAACTAATGATTTGAAGCATTTCGATGTCAGCTGCTGAATGTGTATATACAAGGAAGTCGACTTTATACCTAAATATAAGATTTCGTGATTCTTCTAAATGCACTGCCGTTATAGCTTTATGTAACTATATGTTACCATTAAGGCTTTATGTAAACTTTAGTAAATTAAAGAAAGTTAATTAACTTAAATATGTTAAACTAATGATTTGAGGAATTTCTATATCGATATCTAAATGTGTTTATACAAGAAAATCGCCTTTATACCTAAATATAAGATAGCGGAATTCTTCCAAATGCACTGCCGTTATGCCGCCATGGCTTTATATAAACTTCAGTTCGTTAAAGAAGGTTTATTGACTTAAATATGATAAACTAATGATTTGAAGCATTTCGTTATCGATTGCTAAATGTGTATATAAAAGAAAGTCGACTTTATACCAATATATAAGATTACGGAATTCTTCTAAATGCACTGCCGTTATGCCGTTATGGCTTTATGTTAACTCCAGTAAATTAAAGAAAGTTAATTAACTTAAATATGTTAAACTAATGGTTTGAGGCATTTCGATATCGATTGCTAAATGTGTATATACAAGAAAATCGATTTTATACGTAAATATAAGATTACGGAATTCTTCCAAATGCACTGCCGTTATGCCGTTATGGCCTTATGTAAACTTCAGTAAGATAAAGAAGGTTAATTAACTTAAATATGTTAAACTTTTGATTTAAAGCATTTCGTAATCCGTTGCTAAATGTGTATATACAAGAAAATTGACTTAATACCTAAATATAAATTTACGGAATTTTTCCAAATGCACTGCCAATATGCCGTTATGCCGTTATGCCGCCATGGCTTTATGTAAACTTCAGTAAGATAAAGAAGGTTAATTAACTTAAATATGTTAAACTAATGATTTGAGGAATTTCGATATCGATTGCTTAATGTGCATATACAAGAAAATCGACTTTATACCTAAATATAAGATTACGGAATTCTTCTAAATGCGCTTCCAATATGCAGTTATGATGTTATGCCGCCATGGCTTTATGTAAACTTCAGTAAGATAAAGAAAGTTTATTAACTTAAATATGCTAAACTAATGATTTGAAACAGTTCATTATCGATTGCTAAATGTGTATGTACAAGAAAATCGACTTTATACCTAAATATAAGATTACGGAATTCTTCCAAGTTCACTGCCGTTATGCCGTTTAACCGCTATGGCGTTATGTAAACTTCAGTAAAGAAAGTTAATTAACTTAAATATGTTAAACCAGTTATTTGAAGCATTTCGATATCGATTGTTAAATGTTAGATATATACCAAAGAAAATCGAGACTTTTATACGCTTATAATATGATGAGATTGACGTACGAGAATTTCTTCCTAAAGTTCGGCACTGCCGTTATGCCGCTTTACCGTTATGGCGTTATGTAAACTTCAGTAAGTTAAAGAAAGTTAATTAACTTAAATATGTTAAACCAGTTATTTGAAGCATTTCGATATCGATTGTTAAATGTGAATATACAAGAAAATCAACTTTATACCTATATATAAGATTACGGAGTTCTTCCAGGTGCGCTGCCAATATGACGTTATGCCGTTATGGCTTTATGTAAACTTCAGTGCGTTAAAAAAGATTTATTAAATTAAATATGATAAACTAATGATTTGTGGCATTTGGATATCGATTGCTAAATGTGTATATACAAGAAAATCGTCTTTATACCTAAATATAAGATTACGGAATTCTTCCAAATGCACTGACAATATGCAGTTATGATATTATGCCGCCATGGCTTTATGCAAACTTCAGTAAAATAAAGAAAGTTTATTAACTTAAATATGCTAAACTAATGATTTGAAACATTTCGTTATCGATTGCTATATGTGTATGTACAAGAAAATCGACTTTATACCTAAATATAAGATTACGGAATTCTTCCAAGTGCACTGCCGTTATGCCGTTATACCGTTACGGCTTTATGTAAACTTCAGTAAGATAAAGAAGTTTAATTAACTTAAATATGTTAAACTAATGATTTGAAGCATTTCGATATCGAGTGCTAAATGTTTATATACAAGAAAATCGACTTTATACCTAAATATAAGATAACGGAATTCTTCCAAATGCATTGCCGTTATGCCATGACTTTATGTCACCTTCAGTACGTTAAAGGAGTTTAATTATTTTAAATATGTTAAACTAATAGTTTGAAGCATTTCGTATAGATTGCTAAAAGTGTATATACAAGAAAATCGACTTTATACCTAAATATAAGATTACGGAATTCTTTTAAATGCACTGCCATTTGGCCGCCATGGCTTTCTGTCAACTTTAGTAAGTAAAAGAAAGTTTATTAACTAAGTTGAACTAATGATTTGAAGCAATTCGGTATCGATGCTTAATGTGTATATAAAAGAAAATCGACTTTATACCTTAATAAAAAATTAAGGAATTCTTCTAAATGCAATGCAGTTATTCTGATATGGCTTTATGTTAACTCCAGTAAATTAAAGAAAGTTAATTAACTTAAATATGTTAAACTAATGGTTTGAGGCATTTCGATATCGATTGCTAAATGTGTATATACAAGCAAATCAATTTTATACCTAAATATAAAATAACGGTATTCTTCCAAATGCACTGCCGTTATGCCGCCATGGCTTTATGTAAACTTCAGTTCTTTAAAGATGGTTTATTAACTTAAATATGATAAACTAATAATTTGAAGCATTTCGGTATCGATTGCTTAATGTGTATATAAAAGAAAATCGACTTTATACCAAAATATAAGATTACGGAATTCTTCCAAATGCACTGCCGTTATACCGTTAAGGCTTTATGTAGACTTCAGTAAGATAAAGAAGGTTTATTTACTTTAATATGTTAAACCAGTTATTTGAAGCATCCCGATATCGATTGCTAAATGTGTATATACAAGAAAATCGACTTTATACCTTAATATAAGATTACGGATTTCTTCTAAATGCACTGCAGTTATTTCGTTAAGGCTTTGTGTAGACTTCAGTAAGATAGAGAAGGTTAATTAACTTTAGTAGGTTAAACTTATGATTTGAAGCATTCCGATATCGATTGCTAAATGTGTATATACAAGAAAATCGCTTTTATACTTAAATATAAGATAACGGAATTCTTCCAAATGCACTGCCGTTATGCCGCCATGGCTTTATGTAAACTTCAGTTCGTTAAAGAAGGTTTATTAACTTAAATATGATAAACTAATCATTTAAAGCATTTCGGTATCGATTGCTTAATGTGTGTATAAAAGAAAATCGACTTTATACCAAAATATAAGATTACGGAACTCTTTCATGTGCACTGCCGTTATACCGTTAAGGCTTTATGTAGACTTCAGTAAGATAAAGAAGGTTTATTAACTTTAATATGTTAAACCAGTTATTTGAAGCATCCCGATATCGATTGCTAAATGTGTATATACAAGAAAATCGACTTTATACCTTAATATAAGATTACGGATTTCTTCTAAATGCACTGCAGTTATTTCGTTAAGGCTTTATGTAGACTTCAGTAAGATAAAGATGGGTAATTAACTTAAATATGCTAAACTAATGATTTGAGGCATTTCGATTTCGACTGCTAAATATGTATAGACAAGAAAATCCACCTTATACCTAAATATAAGATTACGGAATTCTTCCAAATGCACTGCCGTTATGCCGTTCTGGTTTATGTGAACTTCAGTAAGATAAAGAAGGTTCATTAACTTAAATATATTGAACTAATGATTTAAAGCATTTCGTAATCGATGGCTAAATGTGTATGTACAAGAAAATTGACTCTATACCTAAATATAAGATTACGAAGTTCCTCCAAATGCATTGCCGTTATGCCACCATGACTTTATGTCACCTTAATAAGTTAAACTAATAGTTGGAAGCATTTCGTATCGATTGCTAAATGTGTATATACAAGAAAATCGACTTTATACCTAAATATAAGATTACGGAATTCTTCTAAATGCACTGCCATTATGCCGTCATGGATTTATGTCAACGTCAGTAAGCAAAAGAAAGTTTATTAACTTAAATATTTTAAACTAATGATTTGAAGCATTTCGATGTCAGCTGCTAAATGTGTATATACAAGAAAATCGACTTTATAACTAAATATAAGATTACGGAATTGTTCTTAATGCACTACAGTTATTCCCTTTAGGCTTTATGTAGACTTCAGTAAGATAAAGTAGGTTAGTTAACTCAAATATGCTAAACTTATGATTTGAGGCAATTCGATATCGACTGCTAAATATGTATATACAACAAAATCGACTTTATAATAAGATTACGGAATTCTTCCAAATGCACTGCCGTTATGCCGCCATGGCTATATGTAAACTTCAGCAAGATAAAGAAAGTTAATTTACTTAAATATCTTAAACCAGTTATTTTAAGCATTTCCATATCGATTGCTAAATGTGTATATACAAGAAAATCGACTTTATACCTAAATATAAGATTACGGAATTCTTCCACATGCACTGTCATATATGGCCGTTATGTGCATTTAAGTAAAGTCTTGCAGGTATAGATTAATAACAAGCTTTAGTTGGAACTGCTAGAATATGTTCAAAGTCGTATAGTTCTGAAGTATTTAGTATCGTCGCATCGGGTCATGCTATACCTTTTTGGAAAGCCCATTTCACGCGCTAACACGTGTTTGATTGTTTGTCGTTTCTTTTAAGTCGTTCGTGAGTTATAGCGTCGCAAATATGGAGCAAAATAAAGAGAAAATACGGCATATTTTACAGCACAACTACGATAAAGGCAAAAATGCATCTCAAGCCGCCAATAAAATTTGTGCAGTTTATGGACCCGATACAGTTTCCATTTCCACCGCACAACGATGGTTTCAATGTTTTCCGCCACGTTCCGGAAGGCCTGTCGTGGAAAATTGCGATAAAATCGCTGAATTGGTCGAAAGAGACCGGCAAACCGTTATAAACCATTTGAAGAAGCTTAGAGTCACTAAGAAGCTCGATGTATGGGTGCCACACGAATTGATTCAATAAAAATACCGCAAGACTTTTTTGACAACCCAATAATATTTTGTGAAGCAACTTGTGTTAGTTCACAAAAAAAATGGATCATAAAGCATTTCGTGTGTTAATAAAGCATTTGGCTTTTTGGGGAAAATACTGTTGAATTTGGGCTCAGCGAAATCCACCGTTGAGAAGATATTTGCTAACCTGGAAACAGGCTAAATGAGCAAAATAGGTGCCTCGCAAGTTCATAATCCAACAAAAACAACGAATAACTGATTCTGAGAAGTGTTTAAGTGCTCTGTAATCGGAATAAAGCCGAAATTTTTCGTCAGTGATAGAAACACAGCTCCATCATTTCCCACTGGAGTCCAATCGACAGTCATTGTAGTGGACTCCACATGATGAACCGGTTCTTAGGCGTGGAAAAACAAAAAGGCGGCGGGAAAGGTTATGACATCAGTCTTTTGGGATGCACGTGGTATAATACATACTCAACGACTGTTTACTGAGCTAGTTATAATCTATTTCATTGCGTATTTGGTTGCAGTTCTTTTCTTCTATTCCAAATATTTAGCAATTGTATTATTTATGAGAAGACTCTGTTTAAAATTGTACGCATATATTCAAATGATTCCGACAAACATGAATATTGAACAAATGCTTATGATTTAAAATATAATTTTTGTATTTATGAGTTGTATTAAATTTTGACATAAAGATATAAAAGGTATTCTATGTCCTTACCCTGGTTCTAAGCTACCTCTTCACCAATTTTCAGCCAAATCGGTTCAGCCGTTCTTGAATTATAAATGGTGTAACTAACATCAACTTTCTTTTATATATATAGACTAATGGTTTGTGAGCATTTCGATATCGATGGCTAAATGTGTATATAAAAAAAAATCGACTGTATACCTAAATATAAGATTACGGAATTCTTCCAAATGCATTGCCGTTATACCGCTAAGGCTTTATGTAAACTTCATTAAGATAAAGAAGGTTAATTAACTTAAATAACTTAAACTAATGATTTGATGCATTTCGATATCGATTGCTAAATGTGTATGTACAAAAAATCGATTTTATACCTAAATAAAAGATTACGGAATTCCTCCAAGTGCTCTGCCGTTATGCCGTTATACCGTTAAGGCTTTATGTAAACTTCAATAAGATAAAGAAGGTTAATTAACTTAAATATGTTAAACCAGTTATTTGAAGCATTCCGATATCGATTGCTAAATGTGTATATACAAGAAAATCGACCTTATAACTAAATATAAGATTACGGAATTCTTCTAAGTGCACAGCCGTTATACTGTTAAGGCTTTATGTAGGTTTCAGTAAGATAAAGAAGGTTTATTAACTTAAATATGTTAAACTAACGATTTGAGGCATTTCGATATCGATTGTTACATGTGTATATACAAGAAAATCAACTTTATACCTAAATGTAAGATTACGGAATTCTTCCAAATGCACTGCCGTTATGCTATTATGCCGTTATGGCTTTATGTAAACTTCAGTAAGATAAAGAAGGTAAATTAACTTAAATACATATATTAAACTAATGATTTGACGCATTTCGATGTCAGCTGCTAAATGTGTATATACAAGAAAATCGACTTTATAACTAAATATAAGATTGCGGAATTCTTCTAAATGCACTACAGTTATTCCCTTTAAGCTTTATGTAGACTTCAGTAAGATAAAGTAGGTTAGTTAACTCAAATATGCTAAACTTATGATTTGAGGCAATTCGATATCGACTGCTAGATGTGTATATACAAGAAAATCGACTTTATACCTAAATATAAGTTTACGGAATTCTTCCAAGTGCACTGCCGTTATGCCGTTATGGCTTTATGTAGACTTCATTAAGATAAAGAAGGTTAATTAACTTAAGTAACTTAAACTAATGATTTAAAGCATTTCGATAACTTTTGCTAAATATGTATATACAAGAAAATCTACTTTATACCTAAATATAAGATTACGGAATTCTTCCAAGTGCACTGCCGTTATGCCATTATGCCGTTATGGCTTTATGTAAACTTCAGTAAGATAAAGAAGGTTAATTAACTAAAATAACTCAAACTAATGATTTGAAGCATTTCGATATCTTTTGCTAAATATGTATTTTCAAGAAAATCAACTTTATACCTAAATATAAGATTACGGAATTTTTCCAAGTGCACTGAAATTATGCGATTATGCCGTTTTGGCTTTATGTAAACTTCAGTAAGATAAAGAAGTTGAATGAACTTAATACGTTAAACTAATGATTTTAAGCATTCCGATATCGATTGCTAAATGTGCATATACAAGAAAATCTACTTTATACCTAAATATAAGATTACGGAATTCTTAAAAGTGCACTGCCGTTATGCCAATATGTCGCCATGCCTTTATGTAAACTTGTTCGTTAAAGAAGGTTTATTAACTGAAATATGATAAACCAGTTATTTGAAGCATTTCGATATCGATTGCTAACTGTGTATATACAAGAAAATCGACTTTATACCTAAATATAAGTTTACGGAATTCTTCCAAGTGCACTGCCGTTATGCCGTTATGGCTTTATGTAGACTTCAGTAAGATAAAGAAGGTTAATTAACTTTAATATGTTAAACCAGTCATTTGAAGCATACCGATATCGATTGCTAAATGATAATATACAAGAAAATCGACCTTAAACCTTAATATAAGATAACGGAACTCTTCTAAATGCACTGCAGTTATTCCGTTAAGGCTTTATGTAGACCTCAGTAAGATAAAAAAGGTTAATTAACTTAAATATGCTAAACTAATGATTTGAGGCAATTCGATATCGACTGCTTAATATATATAGAAAAGAAAATCGATTTTATACGTAAATATAAGATTACGGAATTCTTCCAAGTGCACTGCTGTTTTGCCGCCATGGCTTTATGTCACCTTCAGTAAGTTAAAGATGGTTAATTAACTTAAATATGTTAAACTAATGTTTTTAAGCATTCCGATATCGATTGCTAAATGTGAGTATATAAGAAAATCGACTTTATACCTAAATTTTAGATTACGGAATTCTTCCAAATGCACTGCCGAAATACCGTTAAGGCTTTATGTAAATTTCAGTAAGATAAAGAAGGTTTATTAACTTTAATATGTTAAACTAATGAATTGAAACATTCGATATCAATTTCTAAATGTGTATATACAAGAAAATCGACTTTATACCTAAATATAAGTTTACGGAATTCTTCCAAGTGCACTGCCGTTATGCCGTTATGGCTTTATGTAAACTTCAGTAAGATAAAGAAGGTTAATTAACTTTAATATGTTAAACCAGTCATTTGAAGCATACCGATATCGATTGCTAAATGATAATATACAAGAAAATCGACCTTAAACCTTAATATAAGATTACGGAATTCTTCTAAATGCACTGCAGTTATTCCGTTAAGGCTTTATGTAGACCTCAGTAAGATAAAAAAGGTTAATTAACTTAAATACTGCTTAATATGTATAGACATGAAAATCGATTTTATACGTAAATATAAGGTAACGGAATTCTTCCAAATGCACTGCCGTTATGCCGCCATGGCTTTATGTAAACTTCAGTTCGTTAAAGAAGGTTAATTAACTTAAATATTTTAAATTAATGATTTGGAGCATTCCAATATCGATGGCTAAATGATAATATACAAGAAAATCGACCTTAAACCTTAATATAAGATTACGGAATTCTTCTAAATGCACTGCAGCTATTCCGTTAAGGCTTTATGTAGACTTCAGTAAGATAAAAAAGGTTAATTAACTTAAATATGCTAAACTAATGATTTGAGGCAATTCGATATCGACTGCTTAATATGTATAGAAAAGAAAATCGATTTTATACGTAAATATAAGATTACGGAATTCTTCCAAGTGCACTGCTGTTATGCCGCCATGGCTTTATGTCACCTTCAGTAAGTTAAAGATGGTTAATTAACTTAAATATGTTAAACTAATGGTTTTAAGCATTCCGATATCGATTGCTAAATGTGAGTATATAAGAAAATCGACTTTATACCTAAATTTTAGATTACGGAATTCTTCCAAATGCACTGCCGATATACCGTTAAGGCTTTATGTAAACTTCAGTAAGATAAGGAAGGTTTATTAACTTTAATATGTTAAACTAATGAATTGAAACATTCGATATCAATTTCTAAATGTGTATATACAAGAAAATCGACTTTGTACCTAAATATAAGATTACGGAATTCTTCCAAGTGCACTGCCGTTATGCCGTTACGGCTTTTTGTAAACTTCAGTAAGATAAAGAAGGTTAATTAATTTAAATATGTTGAACTAATGATTTGAAGCATTTCGATATCGGTTGCTAAATGTGTATATACAAGAAAATCGGCTTTATACCTAAATATAAGATTACGGAATTCTTCCAAATGCTCTGCCGATATGCCGCCTTGGCTTTATGTAAACTTCAGTAAGATAAAGAAGGTTTATTAACTTTAGTATGTAAACTAATGAATTGAAGCATTTCGATATCGATTGCTAAATATGCATATACAAGAAAATCGACTTTATACCTAAATATAAGATTACGGAATTCTTCCAAATGCACTGCCGTTATGACGTTATGCCGCCATGGCGTTATGTAAACTTCAGTAAGATAAAGAAGGTTAATTAATTTAAATATGTTGAACTAATGATTTGAGGCATTTCGATATCGATTGCTAAATGTGAATATACCAGAAAATTGACTTTATACCTAAACATAAGATTACGTAATTCTTCCAACTTCACTGCCGTTATGCCGCCATGTCTTTATGTTAACTTTAGTAAGATATAGAAGGCTTATTAACTTTAGTATGTAAACTAATGAATTGAAGCATTTCGATATCGATTGCTAAATATGCATATACAAGAAAATCGACTTTATACCTAAATATAAGATTAAGGAATTCTTCCAAGTGCACTGCCGTTATGCCGTTATGCCGTTACGGCTTTTTGTAAACTACAGTAAGATAAAGAAGGTTAATTAATTTAAATATGTCGAACTAATGATTTGAAGCATTTCGATATCGGTTGCTAAATGTGTATATACAAGAAAATCGACTTTATACCTAAATATAAGATTACGGAATTCTTCCAAATGCTCTGCCGTTATGCCGCCTTGGCTTTATATAAACTTCAGTAAGATAAAGAAGGCTTATTAACTTTAATATGTTAAACTAATGAATTGAAGCATTTCGATATCGATTGCTAAATATGTATATACAAGAAAATCGACTTTATACCTAAATATAAGATTACGAAATTCTTCCAAATGCACTGCCGTTATTTAAACATTCCGATATCGATTGATAAATGTGAATATACAAGAAAATCGACTCTATAGATTACGGAATTCTTCCAAATGCACTGCCGTTATGACGTTATGCCGCCATGGCGTTATGTAAACTTCAGTAAGATAAAGAGGTTAATTAACTTAAATATGTTAAACTAAAGATTTGAAGCATTTCGATATCGGTTGCTAAATGTGTATATACAAGAAAACCGACTTTATACCTAAATATAAGATTACGGAATTCTTCCAAACGCTCTGCCGTTATGCCGCCTTGGCTTTATGTAAACTTCAGTAAGATAAAGAAGGTTTATTAACTTTAATATGTTAAACTAATGAATTGAAGCATTTCGATATCAATTTCTAAATGTGTGTATACAAGAAAATCGACTTTATACCTAAATATAAGATTACGGAATTCTTCCAAGTGCACTGCCGTTATGCCGTTATGCCGTTACGGCTTTATGTAAACTTCAGTAAGATAAAAAGGTTAATTAATTTAAATATGTTGAACTAATGATTTGAAGCATTTCGATATCGATTGCTAAATGTGTATATACCAGAAAATTGACTTTATACCTAAACATAAGATTACGTAATTCTTCCAAATTCACTGCCGTTATGCCGCCATGTCTTTATGTTAACTTTAGTAAGTTAAAGAAAGTTCATTAACTTATAAATGATAAATTAATGATTTGAAGCATTTCGATATCGATTGCTAAATGTGTATTTACAAGCAAATCGACTTTATACTTAAATATAAGATTACGGAATTCTTCCAAGTGCACTGCCGTTATGCCGTTTCGGCTTTATGTCAACTTCAGTTTGTTAAAGAAGGTTTTTTAACTTAAATATGTTAAACTAGTGATTTGAAGCATTTCGATATCGATTGCTAAATGTGCATATACAAGAAAATCGACTTTATACCTAAATACAAGATTACGGTATTCTTCCAAATGCACTGCCGTTATGCCGCCATGACTTTATGTCACCTTCAGTACGTTAAAGAAGGTTAATTAACTTAAACATGTTAAACTAATAGTTTGAAGCATTTCGTATCGACTGTTAAATGTGTATGTACAAGAAATTCGACTTTATACCTAAATATAAGATTACGGAATTCTTCTAAATGCACTGTCATTATGCCGCCGTGGCTTTAAGCTAACTTCATTGCGTTAAAGAAGGTTAATTAACTTAAATATGTTAAACAATGATTTGAAGCATTTCGATATCGATTGCTAAATGTGTATATACAAGAAAATCGCCTTTATACCTAAATATAAGATAACGGAATTCTTCCAAATGCACTGCCGTTATGCCGCCATGGCTTTATATAAACTTCAGTTCGTTAAGGAAGGTTTATTAACTTAAATATGATAAACTAATGATTTGACGCATTTCGGTATCGATTGCTAAATGTGTATATACAAGAAAATCGACTTTATACCTAAATATAAGATTACGGAATTCTTCCAAGTGCACTGCCCTTAAGCTGTTATGCCGTTATGGCTTTATGTAAACTTCAGTAAGTTAAAGAAACTTAATAAACTTAAATATGTTAAAGAAATGGTTTGAGGCATTTTGATATCGATTGCTAAATGTGTATATATAAGAAAATCGACATTATACCTAAATATAAGATTACGGAATTCTTTCAAGAGCACTGTAAGATAAAGAAGGTTAATTAACTTTAATATGTTAAGCCAGTCATTTGAAGCATTCCGATATCGATTGCTAAATGATAATATACAAGAAAATCGACTTTATACCTTAATATAAGATTACGGAATTCTTCGAAATGCACAGCAATTATTCCGATAAGGCTTTATGTAGACTTCAGTAAGATAAAGAAGGTTAATTAACTTAAATATTCTAAACTAATGCTTTGAGGCATTTCGATATCGACTGCTTAATATGTGTAGACATGAAAATCGATTTTATACGTAAATATAAGAAAACGGAATTCTTCCAAATGCACTGCCGTTATGCCGTTATGGCCTTATGTAAACTACAGTAAGTTAAAGAAACTTTATTAACTTAAATATGCAAAAGAAATGATTTGAAGCATTTCGATATCGATTGCTAAATGTGTATATAAATATAGGATTACGAAATTCTTCTAAATGCACTGCCGTTATGCCGCCATGGCTTTACGTCAACTTCAGTTCGTTTAAGGAGGTCTATTAACTTAAGTATGTTAAACAATGATTTGAAGCATATCGATTGCTAAATGTGTATATACAACAAAATCGACTTTATACCTAAATATAAAATTACGGAATTCTTCCAAATGCACTGTCGTTATACCGTTAAGGCTTTATGTAAACTTCAGTACGTTAAAGAAGGTTAACTAACTTAAATATGTTAAACTAATAGTTTGAAGCATTTCGTATCGATTGCTAAATTTGTGTACAAGAAAATCGACTTTAAACCTAAATATAAGACTACAGAATTCTTCTAAATGCACTGCCGTTATGCCGCCATGGCTTTTCGTCAACTTCAGTTCGTTAAAGAAGGTTTATTAACTTAAACATGTTTAACAATGATTTGAGGCATATTGAATGCTAAATGTGTGTATACAAGAAAATCGACTTTATACATAAATATAAGATTACGGAATTCTTTCAAGAGCACTGCCGTTATACCGTTAAGGCTTTTTGTAGACTTCAGTAAGATAAAGAAAGTTTATTAACTTTAATGTGTTAAACCAGTTATTTGAAGCATTCCGATATCGATTGCTAAATGTGTTTATACCAGAAAATCGAATTTATACATAAATATAAGATTACGGAATTCTTCTAAATACACTGCAGTTATTCCTTTAAGGCTTTAGGTAGACTTCAGGAAGATAAAAAAGGTTAATTAACTTAAATATGCTAAACTAATGATTTGAGGCAAATCGATATCGACTGCTTAATATGTATAGACAAGAAAATAGATTTTGTACGTAATCATAAGGGTACGGAATTCTTCCAAATGCACTGCCGTTATGCCGTTATGGCCTTATGTAAACTTCAGTAATTTAAAGAAACTTTATTAACTTAAATATGTAAAAGTAATGATTTGAAGCATTTCGATATCGATTGCTAAATGCGTTAATACAAGAAAATCGACTTTATACCTAAATATAAGTTCACAGGACTATTTGAAATGCACTGCCGTTATGCCGCCATGGCTTTTCGTCAACTTCAGTGCGCTAAAGAAGTTTTACTGACTTAATAATAGTAAGCAATGATTTGAAGCATGTCGATTGCTAAATGTGTATATACAAAAACATCGACTTTATACCTAAATGTAAGATTACGGAATTCTTCTAAAAGCACTGCCGTTAGACCGGTAAGGCTTTATGTAGACTTCAGTAAGATAAAGAAAGTTAATTAACTTAAATATGTTAAACTAATGATTTGAAGCATTATGATATCGATTGCTAAATGTGTATTTACACGAAAATCGACTTTATACCTAAATATAAGATAACGGAATTCTTCCAAATGCACTGCAGTTATTCCGTTAAGGCTTTATGTAGGCTTCAGTCAGAAGGTTAATTAACTTAAATATGTTAACCTAATGATTTGAGGAATTTCGGTATCGATTGCTAAATGTGTATATACAAGAAAATCGACCTTATACTTAAATATAAGATTACGAAATTCTTCCAATAGCACTGCCGTTATGCCGCCATGGCTTTACGTTAACTTGATTGCGTTAAGGAAGATTTATTAACTTAAATATGATAAACTAATGATTTGAAGCATTTCGGTATCGATTTCTAAATGTGCATATACAAGAAAATCGAATTTATACCTAAATATAAGATAACGGAATTCTTCCAAGTGCACTGCCGTTATGCCGTTATGCCGTTATATCCTTATGTAAATTTCAGTAAGTTAAAGAAAGTTAATTAATTTAAACATGTTAAAATAATGGTTTGAGGCATTTCGATATCGATTGCTAAATGTGTTTATACAAGAAAATTGACTTTATACCTAAATATAAGATTACGGAATTCTTTCAAGAGCACTGCCGTTATACCGTTAAGGCTTTATGTAGACTTCAGTAAGATAAAGAAGTTTTATTAACTTTAAAATGTTAAACTAATGATTTGAAGCATTTCGATATCGATTGCTAAATGTGTATATACATGAAAATCGAATTTATACCTAGATATAAGATTACGGAGTTCTTCCAAATGCACTGCAGTTTTTCCGTTAAGGCTTTATGTAGACTTCAGTAAGATAAAAAAGGTTAATTAACTTAAATATGCTAAACTAATGATTTGAGGCAATTCGATATCGACTGCTTAATATGTATAGAAAAGAAAATCGATTTTATACGTAAATATAAGATTACGGAATTCTTCCAAGTGCACTGCCGTTATGCCGTTATAGCCTTATGTAAACTTCAGTAAGTTAAAGAAAGTTAATTAACTTAAATATGTTAAACTAATGGTTTGAGGCATTTCGGTATCGATTTCTAAATGTGTATATACAAGAAAATCGACTTTATACTTAAATATAAGATTATGGAATTCTTCCAAGTGCACTGCCGTTATGCCGTTATAGCCTTATGTAAACTTCAGTAAGTTAAAGAAAGTTAATTAACTTAAATATGTTAAACTAATGGTTTGAGGCATTTCGATATCGATTGCTAAATGTGTATATACAAGAAAATCGAATTTATACCTAAATATAAGATTACGGAATTCTTTCAAGAGTACTGCCGTTATACCGTTAAGGCTTTATGTAGACTTCAGTAAGATAAAGAAGGTTTAGTAACTTTAATATGTTAACCTAATGATTTGAAGCATTTCGATATCGATTGATAAATGTGTATATACCAGAAAATCGACTTTATACCTTAATATAAGATTACGGAATTCTTCTAAATACACTGCAGTTATTCCGTTAAGGCTTTATGTAGACTTCAGTAAGATAAAAAAGGTTAATTAACTTAAATATGCTAAACTAATGATTTGAGGCAATTCGATATCGACTGCTTAATATGTATAGAAAAGAAAATCGATTTTATACTTAAATATAAGATTACGGAATTCTTCCAAATGCACTGCCGTTATGCCGCCATGGCTTTATGTAAACTTCAGTTCGTTAAAGAAGGTTAATTAACTGAAATATGTTAAACTAATGATTTGAAGCACTCAAATATCGATTGCTAAATGTGTATATACAAGAAAATCGACTTTATACCTAAATATAAGATTACGGAATTCTTCCAAATGCATTGCCGTTATACCGATAAGGCTTTATGGAAACTTCAGTAAGATAAAGAAGGTTAATTAACTTAAATATGTTAAACTAATGGTTTTAAGCATTCCGATATCGATTGCTAAATGTGAGTATACAAGAAAATCGACTTCATACCTAAATGTAAGATTACGGAATACTTCCAAATGCACTGCCGTTATGACGCCATAGCTTTATGTAAACTTAAGTTCGTTAGAGAAGGTTTATTAACTTAAATATATTAAACAATGATTTCAAGGATTTCGATATCGATTGCTAAATGTGTATATACAAGAAAATCGACTTTATACCTAAATATAAGATTACGGAATTCTTCCAAATGCACTGCCGCTATGCCGGCAACGGTATGTTAAGGCCTTATGTAGACTTCAGTAAGAAGGTTAATTAACTTAAATATGTTAAACTAATGATTTGAGGAATGCCATGCCATGGCCTTATGTAAACTTCAGTAAGATAAAGAAGGCTTATTAGCTTAAATATATTAAACTAATGATTTTAAACATTCCGATTTCGATTGCTAAATGCGAATATACAAGAAAATCGACTTTATACCTAAATATAAGATTACGGAATTCTTCCAAATGCACTGCCGTTATACCGTTAAGGCTTTATGTAAACTTCAGTAAGATAAAGAAGGTTTATTAACTTTAATATGTTAACCTAATTTATTTTGGCAATTCGATATCGACTGCTTAATATGTATAGAAAAGAAAATCGATTTTATACGTAAATATAAGATTACGGAATTCTTCCAAATGCACTGCCGTTATGCCGCCATGGCTTTATGTAAACTTAAGTTCGTTTAAGAAGGTTAATTAACTTAAATATGTTAAATTAATGATTTGAAGCATTCCGATATCGATTGCTAAATGTGTATATACAAGAAAATCGACTTTATACCGAAATATAAGATTACGGAATACTTCCAAATGCACTGCCGTTATGACGCCATAGCTTTCTGTAAACTTAAGTTCGTTAAAGAAGGTTTATTAACTTAAATATATTAAACAATGATTTGAAGCATTTTGATATCGATTGCTAAATATGTATATACAAGAAAATCGACTTTACTTCTAAATATAAGATTACGGAATTCTTCCAAATGCACTGCCGTTATGACGTTATGCCGCCATGGCCTTATGTAAACTTCAGTAAGATAAAGAAAGTTAATTAACTTAAATATGCTAAACAATGATTTTAAACATTCCGATATCGATTGCTAAATATGAATGTACAAGAAAATCGACTTTATACCTAAATGTAAGGTTACGGAATTCTTCCAAATGCACTGCCGATATACCGTTAAGTCTTTATGTAAACTTCAGTAAGATAAAGAAGGTTTATTAACTTAAATATGTTAAACTAGTTATTTGAAGCATTTCGATATCGATTGCTAAATGTGTATATACATGAAAATCGACTTTATACCTAAATGTAAGTTTACGGAATTCTTCCAAGTGCACTGCTGTTATGCCGTTCTGCCGTTACGGCTTTATGTAAACTTCAGTAAGATAAAGAAGGTTTATTAACTTAAATATGTTAAGCTAATGATTTTAAGCATTTCGATATCGGTTGTTTAATGTGTATATACAAGAAAATCGATTTTATACCTAAATGTAAGATTACGGAATTCTTCCAAATGCACTGCCGTTATACCGTTAAGTCTTTATGTAAACTTCAGTAAGATAAAGAAGGTTTATTAACTTAAATATGTTAAAACAGTTATTTGAAGCATTTCGACATCGGATGCTAAATGTGTATATACCAGAAAATCGACTTTATACCTTAATGTAAGATTACGGAATTCTTCTAAATGCACTGTAGTTATTCCGTTAAAGCTTTATGTAGATTTCAGTAAGATAAAAAAGGTTAATTAACTTAAATATGCTAAACTAATGATTTGAGGCAATTCGATATCGACTGCTTTATATGCATAGAAAAGAAAATCGATTTTATACGTAAATATAAGATTACGGAATTCTTCCAAATGCACTGCCGTTATACCGATAAGGCTTTATGGAAACTTCAGTAAGATAAAGAAGGTTAATTAACTTAAATATGTTAAACTAATGGTTTTAAGCACTCCGATATCGATTGCTAAATGTGAGTATACAAGAAAATCGACTTCATACCTAAATGTAAGATTACGGAATACTTCCAAATGCACTGCCGTATGTAAACTTAAGTTCGTTAAAGAATGTTTATTAACTTAAATATATTAAACAATGATTTCAAGGATTTCGATATCGATTGCTAAATGTGTATTTACAAGAAAATCGACTTTATACCTAAATATAAGATTACGGAATTCTTCCAAATGCACTGCCGCTATGCCGCCAACGGTATGTTAAGGCTTTATGTAGACTTCAGTAAGAAGGTTAATTAACTTAAATATGTTAAACTAATGATTTGAGGAATGCCATGCCATGGCCTTATGTAAACTTCAGTAAGATAAAGAAGGCTTATTAGCTTAAATATATTAAATTAATGATTTGAAGCATTCCGATATCGATTGCTAAATGTGTATATACAAGAAAATCGACTTTATACCTAATTATAAGATTACGGAATTCTTCGAAATGCACTGCAGTTATCCCGTTAAGGCTTTATGTAGACTTCAGTAAGATAAAAAAGGTTAATTAACTTAAATATGCTAAACTAATGATTTGAGACAATTCGATATCGACTGCTTAATTTGTATAGAAAAGAAAATCGATTTTATACGTAAATATAAGATTACGGAATTCTTCCAAATACACTGCCGTTATGCCGCCATGGCTTTATGTAAACTTCAGTTCGTTAAAGAAGCTTTATTAACTTAAATATGTTAAACTAATGGTTTTAAGCTTTCCGATATCGATTGCTAAATGTGAGTATACAAGAAAATCGACTTTATACCTAAATGTAAGATTACGGAATACTTCCAAATGCACTGCCGTTATGACGCCATAGCTTTCTGTAAACTTAAGTTCGTTAAAGAAGGTTTATTAACTTAAATATATTAAACAATGATTTGAAGCATTTTGATATCGATTGCTAAATGTGTATATACAAGAAAATCGACTTTATACCTAAATATAAGATTACGGAATTCTTCCAAATGCACTGCCGTTATGACGTTATGCCGCCATGGCCTTATGTAAACTTCAGTAAGATAAAGAAAGTTAATTAACTTAAATATGTTAAACAATGATTTTAAACATTCCGATATCGATTGCTAAATGTGAATGTACAAGAAAATCGGCTTTATACCTAAATGTAAGATTACGGAATTCTTCCAAATGCACTGCCGTTATACCGTTAAGTCTTTATGTAAACTTCAGTAAGATAAAGAAGGTTTATTAACTTAAATATGTTAAACCAGTTATTTGAAGCATTTCGATATCGATTGCTAAATGTGTATATACATGAAAATCGACTTTATACCTAAATATAAGTTTACGGAATTCTTCCAAGTGCACTGCTGTTATGCCGTTATGCCGTTACGGCTTTATGTAAACTTCAGTAAGATAAAGAAGGTTTATTAACTTAAATATGTTAAGCTAATGATTTTAAGCATTTCGATATCGGTTGCTAAATGTGTATATACAAGAAAATCGATTTTATACCTAAATGTAAGATTACGGAATTCTTCCAAATGCACTGCCGTTATACCGTTAAGTCTTTATGTAAACTTCAGTAAGATAAAGAAGGTTTATTAACTTAAATATGTTAAAACAGTTATTTGAAGCATTTCGATGTCGGATGCTAAATGTGTATATACATGAAATTCGACTTTATACCTAAATATAAGTTTACGGAATTCTTCCAAGTGCCCTGCTGTTATGCCGTTATGCCGTTACGGCTTTATGTAAACTTCAGTTCGTTGAAGAAGTTTTATTAACTTAAATATGATAAACTAATGATTTAAAGCATTTCGGTATCGAATGCTAAATGTGTATATACAAAAAAATCTAATTTATACCTAAATATAAGATTACGAAATTCTTCCAAGTGCACTGCCGTTATGCCGTTATGACTTTACGTAAACTTCAGTAAGTTAAAGAAATTTAATTAACTTAACTATGTTAAACTAATGGTTTGAGGCATTTCGATATCGATGGCTAAATGTGTGTATACAAGAAAATCGACTTTATACCTAAATATAAGATTACGGAATTCTTCCAAATGCACTGCCGTTATGACGTTATGCCGCCATGGCCTTATGTAAACTTCAGTAAGATAAAGAAAGTTAATTAACTTAAATATGTTAAACAATGATTTTAAACATTCCGATATCGATTGCTAAATGTGAATGTACAAGAAAATCGGCTTTATACCTAAATGTAAGATTACGGAATTCTTCCAAATGCACTGCCGTTATACCGTTAAGGCTGTTTGTAGACTTCAGTAAGATAAAGAAAGTTTATTAACTTAAATACGTTAAACCAGTTATTTGAAGCATTCCGATATCGATTGCTAAATGTGTTTATACCAGAAAATAAACTTTATACCTTAATATAAGATTACGGAATTCTTCTAAATACACTGCAGTTATTCCGTTAAGGCTTTAGGTAGACTTCAGGAAGATAAAAAAGGTTAATTAACTTAAATATGCTAAACTAATGATTAGAGGCAAATCGATATCGACTGCTTAATATGTATAGACAAGAAAATCGATTTTGTACGTAATCA
This sequence comes from Bactrocera zonata, assembly GCA_037783105.1. NCBI lineage: Eukaryota > Metazoa > Arthropoda > Insecta > Diptera > Tephritidae > Bactrocera > Bactrocera zonata. The sequence continues at coordinate 28,019 of JBAWJQ010006538.1, forward strand.
TAAGGGTACGGAATTCTTCCAAATGCACTGCCGTTATGCCGTTATGGCCTTATGTAAACTTCAGTAATTTAAAGAAACTTTATTAACTTAAATATGTAAAAGTAATGATTTGAAGCATTTCGATATCGATTGCTAAATTTGTTAATACAAGAAAATCGACTTTCTTCCTAAATATAAGTTTACAGGACTATTTTAAATGCACTGCCGTTATGCCGCCATGGCTTTTCGTCAACTTCAGAGCGCTAATGAAGTTTTACTAACTTAAATATAGTAAGCAATGATTTGAAGCATGTCGATTGCTAAATGTGTATATACAAAAAAATCGACTTTATACCTAAATGTAAGATTACGGAATTCTTCTAAATGCACTGCCGTTAGACCGGTAAGGCTTTATGTAGACTTCAGTAAGATAAAGAAAGTTAATTAACTTAAATACGTTAAACTAATGATTTGAAGCATTATGATATCGATTGCTAAATGTGTATTTACAAGAAAATCGACTTTATACCTAAATATAAGATTACGGAATTCTTCCAAATGCACTGCCGCTATGCCGCCAACGGTATGTTAAGGCTTTATGTAGACTTCAGTAAGAAGGTTAATTAACTTAAATATGTTAAACTAATGATTTGAGGAATTTTGATATCGATTGCTAAATGTGTATATACAAGAAAATCGACCTCATACTCAAATATAAGATTACGAAATTCTTCCAATAGCACTGCCGTTATGCCGCCATGGCTTTACGTTAACTTGATTGCGTTAAAGAAGATTTGTTAACTTAAATATGATAAACTAATTATTTGAAGCATTTCGGTATCGATTTCTAAATGTGTATATACAAGAAAATCGACTTTATACCTAAATATAAGATTACGGAATTCTTCCAAGTGCACTGCCGTTATGCCGTTGTAGCCTTATGTAAACTTCAGTAAGTTAAAGAAAGTTAATTAACTTAAATATGTTAAAATAATGGTTTGAGGCATTTCGATATCGATTGCTAAATGTGTATATACAAGAAAATTGACTTTATACCTAAATATAAGATTACGGAATTCTTTCAAGAGCACTGCCGTTATACCGTTAAGGCTTTATGTAGACTTCAGTAAGTTAAAAAAGATTAATTAACTTAAATATGCTAAACTAATGATTTGAGGCAATTCGATATCGACTGCTTAATATGTATAAAAGAAAATCGATTTTATACGATTACGGAATTCTTCCAAGTGCACTGCCGTTATGCCGTTATAGCCTTATGTAAACTTCAGTAAGTTAAAGAAAGTTAATTAACTTAAATATGTTAAACTAATGATTTCAGGAATGCCATGCCATGGCCTTATGTAAACTTCAGTAAGATAAAGAAGGCTTATTAGCTTAAATATATTAAACTAATGATTTTAAACATTCCGATATCGATTGCTAAATGTGAATATACAAGAAAACCGACTTTATACCTAAATGTAAGATTACGGAATTCTTCCAAATGCACTGCCGTTATACCGTTAAGTTTTTATGTAAACTTCAGTAAGATAAAGAAGGTTTATTAACTTAAATATGTTAAACCAGTTATTTGAAGCATTTCGATATGGGCTGCTAAATGTGTATATACATGAAAATCGACTTTATACCTAAATATAAGTTTACGGAATTCTTCCAAGTGCACTGCTGTTATGCCATTATGCCGCCATGGTTTTATGAAAACTTCAGTTCTTTAAAGAAGGTTTATTAACCTTAATATGATAAACATATGATTTGAAGCATTTCGATGTCGATATCTGACTGTGTATATACAAGAAAATCGACCTTATACCCAAGAAAATCGACTTTATACCTAAAAATAAGATTACGGAATTCTTCTAAATGCACTGCCGTTATACCGTTAAGGCTTTACGTAGACTTCAGTAAGAAGGTTAATTAACTTAAATATCTTGAACTCATGATTTAAATCTTTCCGATATCGGTTGCTAAATATGAATATACAAGAAAATCAACTTTATACCTAAATATAAGGTTACGGAGTTCTTCCAAGTGCACTGCTGTTATGCCGTTATGCCATTACGGCTTTATGTAAACTTCAGTAAGTTAAAGAAGGTTATGTTAAACTAAAGATTTGAAGCATTTCGATATCGATTGCTAAATGTGTATATACAAGAAAATCGACTTTATACCTAAGTATAAGATTACGTAATTCTTTCAAATGCACTGCCGCTATACCGTTAAGGCTTTATGTAAACTTCAGTAAAATAAAGAAGGTTAATTAACTTAAATGTGTTAAACTAATGATTTGAGGAATTTCGATATCGATTGCTAAATGTGTATATACAAGAAAATCGACCTTATACCTAAATATAAGATTACGGAATTCTTCCAATTGCACTGCCGTTATGCTGTAATGGCGTTATGTTAACTTCGTTGCCTTAAAAAAGGTTTATTAACTTAAATATGTTAACAATAATTTGAAGCATTTCGATATCGATTACTAAATGTGTATATACAAGAAAATCGACTTTATACCTAAATATAAGATAACGAAATTCTTCCAAATGCACTGCCGTTATGCCGCCATGGCTTTACGTAAACTTCTGTTCGTTAAGGCAGATTTATAACCTTAAATATGATAAACTTATGGTTTGAAGCATTTCGATGTCGATTGCTAAATGTGAATATACAAGAAAATCGACCTTATACCTAAATATAAGATTACGGAATTCTTCCAATTGCACTGCCGTTAGGCTGCCATGGCTTTATGTTAACTTCGTTGCGTTAAAGAAGCTTTATTAACTTAAATATGTTAAACAATGATTTGAAGCATTTCGATATCGATTGCTAAATGTGTATATACAAGAAAATCGACCTTATACCTAAATATAAGGTAAAGGAATTCTTCCAAATGCACTGCCGTTATGCTGCCATGGCTTTATGTAAACTTCAGTTCGTTAAAGAAGGTTTATTAACTTAAATATGATAAACTAATGATTTAAAGCATTTCGTTATCGATTGCTTAATGTGTATATACAAGAAAATCGACTTTATACCTAAATATAAGATTACGGAATTCTTTCAAGTGCACTGCCGTTATATCGTTAAGGCTTTATGTAGACTTCAGTAAGATAAAGAAGGTTTATTAACTTTAATATGTTAAACCAGTTATTTGAAGCATTCCGATATCGATTGCTAAATGTGTATATACAAGAAAATCGACTTTATACCTAAATATAAGATTACCGAATTCTTCCAAGTTCACCGCCGCTATGCCGTTATGACTTTATGTAAACTTCAGTAAGTTAAAGAAAGTTAGTTAACTTAAATATGTTAAACTAATGATTTGAAGCATTTCGATATCGATTGCTAAATGTGTAAATACAAGAAAATCGCCTCTATACCTAAATATAAGATAACGGAATTCTTCCAAATGCACAGCCGTTATGCCGCCATGGCTTAATGTAAACTTCAGTAAGCTTAAGAAAGCTAATTAACCTAAATATGTTAAACAATGATTTGAAGCATTTCAATATCGATTGCTAAATCTGTATATACAAGAAAATCGACTTTATACCTAAATATAAGATAACGGAATTCTTCCAAATGCACTGCCGTTTTGCCGCCATGGCTTTGTGTAAACTTCAGTTCGGTAAAGAAGGTCTATTAACTTAAATATAATAAACTAATGATTTAAAGCATTTCCTTATCGATTGCTTAATGTGTATATACAAGAAAATCGACTTTATACCTAAATATAAGATTACGGAATTCTTCTAAATGCAGTGCCGTTATACCGTTAAGGCTTTATGTAGACTTCAGTAAGATAAAGAAAGTTAATTAACTTAAATATATTAAACTTATGATTTGAGGAATTTCGATATCGATTGCTAAATATGTATATACAATAAAATCGACCTTATACCTAAATATAAGATTACGGAATTCTTCCAAATGCACTGCCGTTATGCTGTAATGGCGTTATGTTAACTTCGTTGCCTTAAAAAAGGTTTATTAACTTAAATATGTTAACAATAATTTGAAGCATTTCGATATCGATTACTAAATGTGTATATACAAGAAAATCGCCTTTATACTTAAATATAAGATAACGAATTTCTTCCAAATGCACTGCCGTTATGCCGCCATGGCTTTACGTAAACTTCTGTTCGTTAAGGCAGATTTATAACCTTAAATATGATAAACTTATGGTTTGAAGCATTTCGATGTCGATTGCTAAATGTGAATATACAAGAAAATCGACCTTATACCTAAATATAAGATTACGGAATTCTTCCAATTGCACTGCCGTTAGGCTGCCATGGCTTTATGTTAACTTCGTTGCGTTAAAGAAGCTTTATTAACTTAAATATGTTAAACAATGATTTGAAGCATTTCGATATCGATTGCTAAATGTGTATATACAAGAAAATCGACTTTATACCTAAATATAAGATTACGGAATTCTTCTAAATGCAGTGCCGTTATACCGTTAAGGCTTTATGTAGACTTCAGTAAGATAAAGAAAGTTAATTAACTTAAATATATTAAACTTATGATTTGAGGAATTTCGATATCGATTGCTAAATATGTATATACAATAAAATCGACCTTATACCTAAATATAAGATAACGGAATTCTTCCAAATGCACTGCCGTTATGCCGGCATGGCTTTGTGTAAACTTCAGTTCGGTAAAGAAGGTCTATTAACTTAAATATAATAAACTAATGATTTAAAGCATTTCCTTATCGATTGCTTAATGTGTATATACAAGAAAATCGACTTTATACCTAAGTATAAGATTACGTAATTCTTTCAAATGCACTGCCGCTATACCGTTAAGGCTTTATGTAAACTTCAGTAAAATAAAGAAGGTTAATTAACTTAAATGTGTTAAACTAATGATTTGAGGAATTTCGATATCGATTGCTAAATGTGTATATACAATAAAATCGACCTTATACCTAAATATAAGATTACGGAATTCTTCCAAGTGCACTGCCGTTATGCCGCCATGGCTTTATGTAAACTTCAGCAAGATAAAGAAATTTAATTAATTTTAATATGTTAAACCAGTTATTTGAAGAATTTCGATATCGATTGCTAAATGTGTATATACAAGAAAATCGACCTTATACCTAAATATAAGATTACTGAATTCTTCCAAGTGCACTGCCGTTATGCCGTTATGCCGTTATGCCGTTATGGCTTTATGTTAACTTCAGTGCGTTAAAGAAGGTTTATTAACTTACATATGTTAAGCTTATGATTTAAGGAATTTCGACAGTGATAGCTAAAGTGTATATACAAGAAAATCGACTTTATACCTAAATATAAGATTACGGAATTCTTCTAAATGCACTGCCGTTATACCGTTAAGGCTTTATGTAGACTTCAGTAAGAAGGTTCATTAACTTAAATATGTTAAATTAATGATTTGAAGCATTCCGATATCGATTGCTAAATGTGTATATACAAGAAAATCGACTATATACCTAAATATAAGATTACGGAATTCTTCCTAAGTACACTGCCGTTATGCCGTTATGCCGTTACGGCTTTATATAAACTTCAGTAAGATAAAAAAGGTTAATTAACTCAAATATGTTAAACTAATGATTTTAAAGATTTCGATATACATTGCTAAATGTGTATATACAAGAAAATCGACTTTTTACATAAATATAAGATTACGGAATTCTTCCAAATGCACTGCCGCTATGCCGCAATAGCTTTATGTAAACTTCAGTTCGTCAAAGAAGGTTTATTAACTTAAATATGATAAACTAATGATTTAAAGCATTTCGGTATCGATTGCTAAATGTGCATATACAAGAAAATCGACTTTATACCTAAATATAAGATTACGGAATTCTTTCAAGAGCACTGCCGTTATACCGTTAAGGCTTTATGTAAACTTTAGCAAGATAAAGAAGTTTAATTAATTTAAATATGTTAAACAAGTTATTTGGAGAATTTCGGTATCGATTGCTAAATGTGTATATTCAAGAAAGTCGACCTTATACCTAAATATAAGATTACGGAATTCTTCCAAATGCATTGCCGTTACACCGTTAAGGCTTTATGTAAACTTCAGCAAGATAAAGAAGGTTAATCAACCTAAATATGTTAAACCAGTTATTTGAAGCATTTCGATATCGATTGCTAAATGTTTATATATAAGAAAATCGACTTTATACCTAAATATAAGATTACGGAATTCTTCTAAATGCACTGCAGTTATTCCGTTAAGGCTTTATGTAGACTTCAATAAGATAAAGAAGGTTAATTAACTTAAATATGTAAAACTAATGATTCGAAGCATTTCGATATCGATTGCTAACGGTGTTAATACAAGAAAATCGATTTTATACGTAAATAAAAGATTACGGAATTCTTCCAAATGCACTGCCGTTATGCCGTTATGGCCTTATCTAAACTTCAGTAAGTTAAAGAAACTTTATTAACTCAAATATGTAAAAGTAATGATTTGAAGCATTTCGATATCGATTGTTAAATGTGTTAATACAAGAAAATCGACTTTATACTTAAATATAAGATTACGGAACTATTCTAAATGCACTGTCGTTATGCCGCCATGGCTTTTCGTTAACTTCAGTTCGATAAAGAAGGTTTATTAACTTAAATATGTTAAACAATGATTTGAAGCATGTCGATTGCTAAATGAGTATATACAAAAAAATTCGTCTTTATACCTAAATGTAAGATTACAGAATTCTTCTAAATGCACAACCGTTATACCGTTATGGCTTTATGTAGATTTCAGTAAGATAGAGAAAGTTAATTAACTTAAATATGTTAAACTAATGATTTAAAGCATTCCGATGTAAATGTGTATTTGCTAAATGTGTATTTATAAGAAAATCGACTTTATACCTAAATATAAGATTACGGAATTCTTCCAAATGCACTGCCGGTATACCGTTAAGGCTTTATGTAAACTTCAGTGCGTTAATGAAGGTTTATTAACTTATATATGTTTAACTAATAATTTGAAGCATTTCGATTTGGATTGCTAAATGTGTATATACAAGAAAATCGACTTTGTACCTAAATATAAGATTACGGAATTCTTCCAAGTGCACTGCCGTTATGCCGTTATGGCTTTATGTTAACTTCAGTGCGTTAAAGAAGGTTTATTAACATATATATGTTTAACTAATGATTTGATGCATTTCGATATCGATTGCTAAATGTGTATATACAAGAAAATCGACTTTATACCTAAATATAAGATTATGGAATTCTTCCAAATGCACTGCCGTTATGCCGCCATGGCTTTATGTCCCCTTTAGTAAGTTAAAGAAGGTTAATTAACTTATATATGTTAAAATAATAATTTGAGGCATTTCGATATCGATTGCTTAATGTGCATATATAAAAAATCGACTTTGAACCTAAATATAAGATTACGGAATTCTTCCAAATGCACTGCCGTTATACCGTTAAGGCTTTATGTAGACTTCAGTAAGATAAAGAAGGTTAATTAACTTTAATATGTTAAACTTATGATTTGAGGCATTTCGACATTGATTGCTAAATGTGTAAATACAAGAAAATCGACTTTATACCTAAATATAAGATTACGGAATTCTTCAAAATGCACTGCCATGGTTTTATGTCACCTTCAGTAAGTTAAAGAAGGTTAATTAACTTATATATGTTAAAATAATAATTTGAAGCATTTCGATATCGATTGCTTAATGTGTATATACAACAAAATCGACTTTGTACCTAAATATCAGTTTACGGAATTCTTCCAAATGCACTGCCGTTATACCGTTAATACTTTAAGTAAACTTCAATAAGATAACGAAGGCTAATTAACTTAAATATGTTAAACTAATGATTTGAGGAATTTTAATATCGATTGCTAAATGTGTATATACCTGAAAATCGACCTTATAACTAAATACAAGATTACGGAATTCTTCCAAATGCACTGCCATTATGATGTTATGCCGCCATGAATTTGTGTTCACTTCAGTGCGTTAAAGAAGGTTTATTAACATATATATGTTTAACTAATGATTTGAAGCATTCCGATATCGATTGCTAAATATGTATATACAAGAAAATCGACTTTATACCTAAATATAAGATTACGGAATTCTTCCAAATGCACTGCCGTTATACCGTTAAGGCTTTATGTAAACTCCAGTGCGTTAATGAAGGTTTATTAACTTATATATGTTTAACTAATAATTTGAAGCATTTCGATATGGATTGTTAAATGTTCATATACAAGAAAATCGACATTATACCTAAATATAAGATAACAGAACTATTCTAAATGCACTGCCGCTATGACGCCATGGCTTTTCTTCAACTACAGTTCGCTAAAGAAGTTTAATTAATTTAAATATGTTAAACAAATTATTTGAAGAATTTCGATATCGATTGCTAAATATGTATATACAAGAAAATCGACTTTATACCTTAACATAAGATTACGGAATTCTTCTAAATGCACTGCAGTTATTCCGTTAAGGCTTTATGTAGACTGCAATAAGATAAAGAAGGTTAATTAACTTAAATATGTAAAACTAATGATTCGAAGCATTTCGATATCGATTGCTAAAGGTGTTAATACAAGAAAATCGATTTTATACGTAAATAAAAAGTTACGGAATTCTTCCAAATGCACTGCCGTTATGCCGTTATGGCCTTATCTAAACTTCAGTAAGTTAAAGAAACTTTATTAACTCAAATATGTAAAAGTAATGATTTGAAGCATTTCGATATCGATTGTTAAATATGTTAATACAAGAAAATCGACTTTATACTTAAATATAAGATTACGGAACTATTCTAAATGCACTGTCGTTATGCCGCCATGGCTTTTCGTTAACTTCAGTTCGATAAAGAAGGTTTATTAACTTAAATATGTTAAACAATGATTTGAAGCATATCGATTGCTAAATGAGTATATACAAAAAAAATCGTCTTTATACCTAAATGTAAGATTACAGAATTCTTCTAAATGCTCGACCGTTATACCGTTAAGGCTTTATGTAGACTTCAGTAAGATAGAGAAAGTTAATTAACTTAAATATGTTAAACTAATGATTTAAAGCATTCCGATATCGATTGCTAAATGTGTATTTATAAGAAAATCGACTTTATACCTAAATAAAAGATTACGGAATTCTTCCAAATGCACTGCCGTTATACCGTTAAGGCTTTATGTAAACTTCAGTGCGTTAATGAAGGTTTATTAACTTATATATGTTTAACTAATAATTTGAAGCATTTCGATATGGATTGCTAAATGTGTATATACAAGAAAATCGACTTTGTACCTAAATATAAGATTTCGGAATTCTTTCAAGTGCACTGCCGTTATGCCGTTATGCCGTTATGGCTTTATGTAAACTTCAGTGCATTAAAGAAGGATTATTAACTTAAATATGTTAAGCTTATGTTTTGAGGCATTTCGACATTGATTGCTAAATGTGTAAATACAAGAAAATCGACTTTATACCTAAATATAAGATTACGGAATTCTTCAAAATGCACTGCCATGGTTTTATGTCACCTTCAGTAAGTTAAAGAAGGTTAATTAACTTATTTATGTTAAAATAATAATTTGAGGCATTTCGATATCGATTGCTTAATGTGTATATACAACAAAATCGACTTTGTACCTAAATATCAGATTACGGAATACTTCCAAATGCACTGCCGTTATACCGTTAATACTTTAAGTAAACTTCAATAAGATAACGAAGGCTTATTAACTTAAATATGTTAAACTAACGATTTGAGGAATTTTAATATCGATTGCTAAATGTGTATATACCTGAAAATCGACCTTATAACTAAATACAAGATTACGGAATTCTTCCAAATGCACTGCCGTTATGATGTTATGCCGCCATGAATTTGTGTTAACTTCAGTGCGTTAAAGAAGGTTTATTAACTTATATATGTTTAACTAATGATTTGAAGCATTCCGATATCGATTGCTAAATATGTATATACAAGAAAATCGACTTTATACCTAAATATAAGATTACGGAATTCTTCCAAATGCACTGCCGTTATACCGTTAAGGCTTTATGTAAACTCCAGTGCGTTAATGAAGGTTTATTATATGTTTAACTAATAATTTGAAGCATTTCGATATGGATTGCTAAATGTTTATATACAAGAAAATCGACTTTATACCTAAATATAAGATAACAGAACTATTCTAAATGCACTGCCGCTATGTCGCCATGGCTTTTCGTCAACTACAGCTCGCTAAAGAAGTTTTATTAATTTAAATATGTTAAACAAGTTATTTGAAGAATTTCGATATCGATTGCTAAATGTGTATATACAAGAAAATCGACTTTATACCTTAATATAAGATTACGGAATTCTTCTAAATGCACGGGTCAGCCGTTAAGGCTTTATGTAGACTTCAATAAGATAAAGAAGGTTAATTAACTCAAATATGTTAAACTAATGATTTGAAGCATTTCGATATCGATTGCTAAAGGTGTTAATACAAGGAAATCGATTTTATACGTAAATAAAAGATTACGGAATCCTTCCAAATGCACTGCCGTTATGCCGTTATGGCCTTATCTAAACTTCAGTTAGTTAAAGAAACTTTATTAACTCAAATATGTAAAAGTAATGATTTGAAGCATTTCGATATCGATTGTTAAATGTGTTAATACAAGAAAATCGACTTTATACTTAAATATAAGATTACGGAACTATTCTAAATGCACTGCTGTTATGCCGCCATGGCTTTTCGTTAACTTCAGTTCGATAAAGAAGGTTTATTAACTTAAATATGTTAAACAATGATTTGAAGCATATCGATTGCTAAATGAGTATATACAAAAAAATCGTCTTTATACCTAAATGTAAGATTACAGAATTCTTCTAAATGCACAACCGTTATACCGTTATGGCTTTATGTAGACTTCAGTAAGATAGAGAAAGTTAATTAACTTAAATATGTTAAACTAATGATTTAAAGCATTCCGATATCGATTGCTAAATGTGTATTTATAAGAAAATCGACTTTATACCTAAATATAAGATTACGGAATTCTTCCAAATGCACTGCCGTTATACCGTTAAGGCTTTATGTAAACTTCAGTGCGTTAATGAAGGTTTATTAACTTATATATGTTTAACTAATAATTTGAAGCATTTCGATATGGATTGCTAAATGTGTATATACAAGAAAATCGACTTTGTACCTAAATATAAGATTACGGAATTCTTCCAAGTGCACTGCCGTTATGCCGTTATGCCGTTATGCCGTTATGGCTTTATGTTAACTTCAGTGCGTTAAAGAAGGTTTATTAACATATATAAGTTAACACAATATTTTATGAACTTCTTCATAAATTCCATTCCCACATTATATGCTAGAAACATACAAACCGTTTGCATACTTTGGAGTCCTATTACAACCAAAGTGCAACTGCGCTAAACGCGCATCCGCTAAATTCTTAAGTGAGCGAAACACGCGCAACCATGTCTTCTCCCCCAAAACCAAATAGCTGCAGGTGAGCGCTACACGCGCAAACCCTTTTAGCTGACCAAGCATCTTTGGTCACGTAGGCCGGCTCAAGCA
>JBAWJQ010006541.1:0-46100 GCA_037783105.1 Bactrocera zonata
ATAATTTAGCATTTCAGTAATTTAGTTCTGTTAAAAAACAAAAAATTATAATGATTTAAAAATTTAAACAATTTTAAACCGAATTTTGAAAGCTTGCAAATGATTATAATGGAAGCTTATCGGAATTTGAGTATAAAAATAATACCTTTAGCACAAGTTTAAGCATTATCATTAAAAAGTAAAAAAACATTAATGAAAGCTCCAAAACTTGTGAAAGCTACAAAGCTTTACGAAAGCTCATGTTAACTAAACCCCAATGAATTTGTTTTTGATTTGTGTGCGGTAGGCAGATGGTTGGAAATTATAAGATTTCGAAAAAAGCTTTCGAAATATTTAAACCAATTTTCAAAATCTGTAAACGCTTAAACAAAGCTGCCAAGTCGATATGTAGATAATTGACGAATCGTTAAGCTTACTGAAAAATTATAAAGCTTCTAAAAATTGTTCAACGACGTTTTCAAAGCTTGCAAGTTTTTAGACGAAAGCTTTTAAGCATTTTGGGAGCATGATGACAGCTTAACAGAATTTTTGTAAAACGTAATACTTTTAGCCCAAGTTCAATCATTATCAAATAAAAAGATAAGAAAGCTCCTCAGAACACGAAAAAGCTGCAAAGGTTTACGAAATCTAATAAAAACTGAGCTTTCATAGCTTTATTTTTATTTTGTGTACGACATCCAGATGATTAAGGAAATTTAATTGCGAAAAATTACAAAGCTTTCAAAAAAGCTTAAACCAAAGCTTTTAGAAAAGCTTTAGCAGTATATAAATATTTAACTGATGTTGGAAATTAAGTAACAGTAAAATATTAGGAATGTTAAAAAAGAGCTTTAAAGAGCTTAAAACAAAGCTTTTAGACTAGTTTAAGCGGTATATAAAGATAGCTGGAATGGAAATTGAATAAGTAAAGGTTACTAACTTGTGCAGTAAAATAATTTGAGTGATTTCTTGTTCTGTAGGGCTTAAAGCGCTTAAAGACACTGAAAGCTTACATAGCCATGAATTACTTGAAAACTTAAGAAAAAAATTTGCGTAATCTCTACTTCATACCTTGGTAGAGACAGAGCGTTGCAACTTTCTTTGCATCTTGCGATATCTTACTCTATAAAAAAATACTTTGCAGACCACCTTAGGCTATTTCTAGGCACTTCCACTGCACCACTTAACTTCCAAGCTCCTTAGGCGCTTTCTTAAGTTTACCAAAATACTGCAAAAACTACTGCCACCACAGGCAGGCTACTACAAATTAGTTTGCAACGCAAAAGTTTCAGCCACTGCGGCTAAGCGCACATTAATTTCAGACGGCATAAGTTGCAACATGCAACATTTACTGCTAGCGAAAGCATAAATCCTTCGTAGACTTGTGCAAGCGATCCACTTCCATGTTATATGGTTGGTTGCGAGACGTTGTACCTATTTTAAAGTACAAATGTGGCATGCAACATGCTTGTGGCATGACTTTAACCTACTATTAGCCAGCATAACAAGCGACGTACACTCAACAAGCGGCAGCTAGGGAAGCGCGTTTCACCGACGACTTTCAACTCATCTGCCAGCCAGCGGCTGCTGACTAGTTGCTCCTTATCATGCGCATATATAATTTGCCCGCTAAGTTATATATGTATATGAAGGTGTATACAAAGCACAAGCTGCTAGTGGTAAGCGCAGTGTGGTTGTGCAGCCAACTTGCCCCAAAATCCACAATTTAAGTACGTCTGTTTATGCTCTTCCATTCGCCGTTTCTTGCGCGCCGGTAGTTGCTTGCCAACGCTACACCGCCACTTACTCACTGTCAATGCGTCAGTGCGGCACGGTAGCGGGCCACATTATTGCTGTGGCTCAGCGCGGCGAACCAGCACCAGTATCTTGAGAGCGCTGCCACTTACTCGCACGGGCATTGTTGCGGCCGTAGCGCTTGCGCGTCTGCCACTTTTCTGGCCGCTTGACTTCGCTATTTTTGGCTAATGATGTTGCTCGTAATGTCCATCATTCATTTTCATGTTTATTGACCGGCAATGGACACGCGTCAGCAGCGCATGCAACACATACACACGAACATCAATATGGTATGCCATGCCGGTTAGTCGCTGCTGCTGCCGATATGCGCTTGCAAGCGCAGCTGCTTGTCTTTTTCCACACACATCACACATTTGTTGTGTTGCTGTTGTTATTGTTTAATTCTACCCTCGCTGTATTTTGCTTACGAAACTGTCCGTCTATTTGCGCTTCTGTCACTGCCACTTCTCATGTGCGGGTTCCTGTGGCATTCTGCGCGCCTGTGTTTGTTGCTTTTGTTGGCTCGTTTATTTGGTCAAAACATTGACAGGCGTCTATTTGCTGCGTTCATTGTGCTGCTGCTGCCGCTGGTTGCCGGCCGACTTGCTTGCTCCGGCAAAGGTGCGCTCATCCGGGCGCTCGTTCTCACCGCTAACGCTGCTTCGGTGCTTTGCGCTTTGTCGTCGGTTGGTCGCTTGGCGCATATTATTTGCTTAAGTGCATTTACCATTTGCTAAATGACGTTTACTGCTGATTAGCTGTCAGTTGCGTTTGCATTTGACAGTTTGAGCAATTGTCAGTGGCGCAGCGGCTTCTTCACATGACGTTAGGCCGCCGCCGCCGTGTGTGTGTGTGTCTCGCTGCGCTCTCTTATATATTGACAGCACAGCAAATATTGGCACAGCTACGCTTAATGAGACACAAAGCAGTCGAGCTGTGCCACAAGATCGTGCGATAATTGGAAATGTAGTAGGTGGTTCCGGTTATGAGGTGTACTAGAGTACTGACAGGAATTTCTATACCCTCTAGAGTCTATATTAAGTTGTGAGATGACTTCTTGAAATTTGGTACAGTTTATTATCAAAAGCGTCCTTGAAATCTCCGAAGAAATAGTTTAGATTGAAAACTATTCCTCAAAGCTGCCTAACAAACTGACCATTAAAACTGAAAGTTGCGACGGGAGTTGATTGATTGGGATAAATGTTAGTATTGATCCTAATGACCGTGTCTCATGACCCTTTAACCCATCAGTGATGAGTTTTGGCAGTTTGAAAAATAGTATTTATTTATGGATAAGATTCTTTCTTCAATGTAGATTTCAGGTTTATCTAATGAGAGCTCAATGTGATTAATATTTTATATTATTGAATAGTCGGAAAAGTCATTTCGTATTTCTAATCAAACTTCAATTTATATCTAGTTTAAGAGAAGAGATATGGAGCTTGACGCGTTTTTTGCTTTGAGCGAAGCTTGAGTTCATGGAACATAAATTTGTTCAATCATTTGCGCTCTCTCCCTGTTTTTTTAGGGTTTATATGAGATTTGCAAATAGTTGTATGATCAAATTTGACCCGGACTGGACTCTTTTTTGGTACAAACTTTTTTGTCTGTGTGAGTAAAATGATATTTTCTGAATTATTTAAATTAAAAATTTATCAGTTAATATTTCTAAATGTTAAATATGTAAAATTTAGCATAAATAATAAGACAAATATATGTTTTTGGCTAAAAAAAATACAATAGTAATACTAAAAATACATATTTATTAGCTATAAACCAAAACAAATTTATAAATATTTTACAGAACAAAATAATAAATAAATAAAAATATATTTTAGGATAAAAATAATAAAAGCATATATTTTTTTAGCATTAAAAATAATAAAAAAAAATATTTTTTAGCAAAAAAATATATAAATGTTTTAAGCATTAAAAAATATAAAAAAATATATATTGTTCTTAGCTTAAAAAAAGTAAAATAAAAAAAATTATAATAATATAAAAAATATAAAAATATGGTTTTAGCTTAAATTTAAAAATATTAAAAATATTAAACTTTTTAGCATTAAAAAATTAAAATATAGTTTTCAACACAAAAATAATAAAGAAAATATATATTTTTTAGCTTTAAAAATTATAAAAATATTAAATTTTTTAGCATTAAAAAAGTTAAAATATATTTTTTAACTTTAAAATAACAAAAAATTATATTTTTAGTTACAAAAAATGAAGATATAGTTTTCAACATAAAAATAAAAAAGAAAATATATATTTTTAAGCTTTAAAATAAAAATAATAAAAAATTATGCTTTTTATAATTAAGGAAAAATATATATAATTTTTAGCAATACAAGAAAAAAAAACATATTTTCTAACTTTAAAATGATAAAAAAAATTACATTTTTAACATAAAAAAAATAAAAATATATATTTAAACATAAAAAAAATTAAGAAAAAATTAATTTTTGAGCTTTAATAAAAAACAACATACAATAATAATAAAAACATATATATTTTAGCATTAGAAACTATTTAAAATATATTTTTTGGCATAAAAATAAAAAAATACATTTTTAAATATAGAAAATAAAAATATATATTTTTAGCATTAAAAAGATGAGATATAAAAAATATATTTTTAACATAAAAATAATAAAAAAGATATATATTTTTCGCATTAAAAAAAATAATATTTTTAGCTTTGAAAATAAAACAAAATAATAAAAATATTTTTTAAAACATATGAAAAATAAAAATATATTTTTTACCATTAAAAATAAAATAAATAAAAATATTTATTACCGAAAAAAAGAATTAAAGCTACCCTTTTAACATAAAAATATATATCTCTTTAAAAGCAATCGATATTTTGCTTTCTGGCAAAAACTATAATTACTTTGAATTAAATTTCAATTCAAAATAAACTAGGGCAATGACTGACCCGCTCAATTTTTTTCACTTACACATTCACACACACAAATATATACGATCACTTTAAAATAACAGTGTAATGAAATTATTTTTAATAAAGTTATGCTTTCCAATTAACAATGCTTAATAGAATGATAGAAAAATGTCACAAAATGCCACTACAACAGCAACAATAACAGCAAAAACGAAAGGCACTTGCAAATCACGCTGTGAAAAGAATCTATTCTAATAAAAACAAGCGCTATGTAAATTTTTCAATAGGCAAATAAGAATAAAGTGCAGCTGCATAAATAAATATAAATGCGACTGCGATTTTTTCCAACACGAGCTGGCAGCAAATGCACTTTTATAAACACACAAACGCACAAAAAATGCGCCGGTAGCGTTCTAGCTGGCTGCCATAATGATTGTGTGCAATAAAATGCTCAGCGTGTGGCAATAAAAAATTTAACAAATAAGAAATTCAACAAATAACAGAAATTTACCACATAAAAAATTTACAGCACACAAATATTTCTAAAAAATATCAACAAATAAATAGTAAAAACTCTGACAGAAAAAATTAACTTTGTATATCGAAAGATATTAAAATATGAGCTTATGATTTTTTTAAGGAAAAAAACGTATGCACACTTTTTAAATTAAATTAAATATTAAAATAAGCTTTGACGCTCATATTTAAATCTAAATAAAAAATTCTGCGGCTGGCACTTTGCTTTTTGCGGCCAATAAAATAGCAGCGCTTTATTTAAATTTGTTCAATACAAATAATTTTTATTTTACAACGTTTTATTTTGATTAATTTTAAAGTCACTAAGATGGCAATAAATCGATCAATAAAATTTTATATTAAAAATATGTCAACGCTAACGAAGGCCGGGAAAAAAATGCAATCAAGTTTGATGAAAATTTGTGAAACAAATGTGAGCACATACTTATTTATGTATTTATATGTAGTGTGGCTTTGTTGTTGGCTTATGAAAAAAAATGTCAGATTATTAAGTCAAACTTATAAATGCCAGCGAAGCGTGTCGGCTTCACGTATCAACGATTTTAATCTTTAAAATAATTATATATTTTTCTATAAAAAATTGCATATGGCGCATATGCAATTTTATAGTTAGCTTTTGTATTTAATGGCGGCTGATGAGCTTTCATTATTTTACCGAAATCACTAAGCACAAAAAAATGTGCTGAAATGGTTATTGTCTTTTTAATATTTCCTTGGTGAAGTGCTTAAAATGAGCTCAAGTTTTCGTGACATCGGTGAAAGCTATTTGATAAAAATAATTCTTGGATGTGAAAGCTTTTTGTGCTAGCCTACGACTTGCTCTGAATTCCCGGCATTTGGTTTTAGTCGGCATCTCGATTAAAAGAAGACAATAGTGATATTAACAGAGCTTCCATGTGTATGAAAGCCTTTTAAGGAGTATGAAAGCTTCCGAAAGCTATTTAGCTCAAAGTGTGTTTAAAATAACTACATATATTTCAATAAAAAATTCATAGCCATGAAAGCTATTTAAGAAGTATGAAAGCTTTTGAAAACTGTTAAGCTCAAAGTGCATTTAGAATAATTATATACATTTCAGTAATCAAAAATGCAGATATGGCGAATATGTAAGTTTGTCTTATAGTTAGCTTTTATATTTACCGGCGGCTAATGAGCTTTCATTTTTTAAGAAAAAGTATTAAAAATTGAAAAATGTACAGTAATGCTAATTTTCATAACCTTCTATTGAAATATTTCTCTAGGGAATTTTCATCATCAATAAAAGCTCTTTAATAACACTTATTCATTGATGCGAAAGCTCTTTGTGGCAGCTATCGATTCGCTATGAATTTTCTATACGCGCTTATGAGAATATACAAGTGACCATTCGTGCCTATAAAAGCTATTTAAGAATTGTGAAAGCTTTTGAAAACAGTTTTTCTCAGAATATATTACTTTTACAAAAGCTTTTTGCGTAAGCTTTCGGTCACCTAAATATTTTACTAGCCATACTCGATTGAGAGAAAAAAATAGTTATACTAACAGAGCTTTTAGGTCTTCAAAAGCTTTTTAAGAAATATAAAAGCCTCTGAAAACGGGTTTCTTCTTTAAAATTATAGGAAAATAATAATATCATTAACAGAGCTTTAATGTCCACGAAAGCTTTTTAAGAAAGCTTCTGAAATAATTTTTGCTGAAATTTTTTAATGACATATTTTTTTCATTTAAGGTATAAAAAGCATGAAAGTTTTCACTGAAATGATATGAAAGCTTTCATTGAACTTACATACATGAAAGCTTACTATATAAAAAGCGTATGAAATGGCTATTGCAATTTTTTTCTATCCAGCGAATTTTGATTACGATTCCAACATGAATTCTCATTAAAATTGCAGCTTTGTTACCAAAATTTGCCGACGTACCAAAAAAGGTCGCCGATAAGTACCAGAAATTATGTAAGCTGATTCGTAAGCCGCATTCAGTGTGGCAAAAAAGGAGTGCCGAACAAGCAAAGCAAATCGGGACTGTATTTAACAAATACTAAGTGGTTAGGCTTTCAGCTTATTTAGGCTAGGCATTTTAGATTTTTGCTGAAAAAATTTTTGTCTCAAGAAAAATTTGCAGTATTTGGGCAAAAGCCAGCAAACAAAGGCATTATCATACACGAAAGGCGGAGAGACAAATTCCATTTGCTATAAAAATTAGGAAAGTCTTTAGGCTTGAGAAAAAGAAGCATAAAAAGCACGAAGCTCGGGAAGAAAAGGAGACTGCTCGTAGAGCCAATGTTTTTGTGCGAGTATTGCTACAAATGAGGCAATGTTGCAAGCTACTGGGCTTACAAATATATGGCAAACGATTTTCTCTATGAATATGCTTTGAATTCGGCTTTGTATTCGGCTTATGTGTGCGCACCGTTCGGATTTAAATGACTACGTTAGACAATTTACATTGTTATTGTTGTGCGAGTTTGCGCATATTTTGTGAGTTTGTCCATTTGTCTATTTTTCCTTTTAATTTTATTATCACTGCAGTTGGGCATGTAACGACATCGTTTGCCGTTGTTTTTGGTCAAAGGCTAATCAAATGCACGAATGCGTATCCGGCGCGCAATCGCCTTATATGGCGGCGGCGACATAAATACATGAGAATATATTGGGCGCTCAAGAAGGCAATTGCTATGCGGCTTACAGCAACAACAACAACAGCTATAATAACAATTGCAACGAATGCCACAAAACAATTACAACAAATCGTCATCACATAAACAAAGCAGCCAATATTGTTTGTTGCATTGCCGACTAGTTTTGCTGCTATTCTTGTTGTTGTAATGAGTCTACTTATCCATTTATGCACAGCGATCGCACTGATGGCCTTTTATGTTATGTTTTCCACCAGCAATGAATGTGCCGTGGCACGCATATGCAGCTGCAACTATTTCGCCAATGAAGCTGCAACTTGGCACGGTGTGTCAGGGGGAGAAGGAAGGAGTGTAGTAAGTGGCAGCCGTTGCATTGGGAGATGCGCTAAAAGTTGTTGCGAATTGCTGTTATTGCTATTGATTGTGCTGTTATTGTGGTTTTGTTGTTGTACGCTGCATTTAATGGCAAAAGGAAATGGGCAATAGCGGCTGTGCGGTGGTGTGTGTGTGTATGTGTGCGTGCGAGTGGACGGCTCTGACATTAGATTGACCGCATATGGGCATAAGAAAACTAAAACAATAACAACAAAAGCAAGTGCATAGGCTGTGTAATATATTGCCGCTATGAAGTTGCACAGAGAAGTTGCATAAAATTTTCAAATAAAACAAATTAGATTTGAGTGAGCGCTGAGTGAGACCAACGTTGTGGTATAATGGTATAATTGGGGTAATGACCTAAGTTGGTGCGTATGCTGTTAGTTTTTAATTCAATTTTTTTATTTCGAAATCTTCAAATGAGCTTATTCTTTTGAAATTTTTAAAAGTTTTGGTTATTACAAATGCTTTTATTTATTTTTTTTTCAATTGTTGAAATTAAAAAAATATATATAATAACAATAATCAGTTATTTTGATTAAAAATAAAAAAGCGTAGTTATTTCAACGATATTTCAAAAGTTGTTTATAAATAGCTAAAGAAATTCGTTTGTTATCACCAAAAGAGGGTATCTGCATTGCCATTGGTCAGTGGCTGTTGCGCTCTTTCTATTGCTATAACAGCTCTCAGAGTATGCACTTGGCATGTGGCATTCAAAATAATTACTTGAATGTGTATATGTAAAAGAGAGCACAATAACTTTAATGATTTTCAAGCTACTCAAAAGAACAGAAGAAATGCTTCGTATATTTCTTAGGCAAGAAAACATAATAAATTTAATACTTTATCAACTACTCTAGAGAAAACTGCTTGCTTAGGATACTTTTGAGGTAAGAGAGTAAATTCAACTATTTAAAAGAAAATAATTTACTTATGACACTTCTTAGACGAGAGAGGCCTTAATGACTTTCAAATACTCAAACGAAAATAAAAACTAAGGACAACTCAAAAGAAAAGAGGTTGCGGAGAATACTTTTGGGGTGAAAGAACACATTAATGCTTTATCAGCTACTCATACGAAAATAAGTTACTGAGGATACTTTTTAGACGAGAGAGCACTCTTAGCTGCTCAAAAGAAAAGAAGTTACTGAGAAACCTTCTTAGACGAGAGAAGCCTTAATGACTTTCAAATACTCAAAAGAAAATGAGTTGCTAAGGACATCTTTTAGGGGATTTCTGAATAAATAGTAGGAAAGTAAACACTCCACTGCTTGAATTCTTTTATTGAGTCTTTTTTTTGCAGAAATTCATGACAATTTCTTGAAACTTTAGACTATGGTTCCATCGAAAGATGATGGAATAAAGAGGATTTTCCGTTCTTTCTTTATGACTGCCTTCTGCACGCTCAGAAGAGTGTATTGCTGGGTTTTGAAAGACGATATAAAAGGCTTGAAAATATTTGGGAAAATTTGGAGCAAAATGCTCACTTAAAAGACATTCTATGTGGGCAAAAATTATATACATATTTATGTTCCACTGCAAAGAAATAATCACAATCAATCAGAGTTCGATTACAAATCTTTCACAAGCAAACGAACTGGATTGAAAATGAAAATTAAAAATAACTTGGGGAAAAAAATTAAAAATTGATTAGCAGCAACCGCAAAGGTTGTAAACCTACACAATACCGGCTGCCAAATGCTTGGGAAAGCGGTTGCATGCAACAAAGCGTGTCCAGCAGAGATCGACAAGTCATTGCAAGTATCATAAGCGAGAGTTCAAGTGCAGGCACACACACGCGCAAGCGCGCAGACAGCAAGTGCAATGCGAAGAATGAGCCAAACAAAGGCAACGACAAATAATTGCATAGCACAAAAACAACAAATCAAATCAATAAGCGAACAATAACAACAAAAACAATCGATGTCTGCTGATCGAAACGGTGAAGCAAGCGGAGACTACGCCGATTGCGGCCGCGCTGAGGTCAATGAAGCAAAGAGGCTACATATAAAAGAAAACAAAATGAAGGAAAATTAATGAAAGGAGTGTAAAAAAATAGCAAGTTGCAAAATGTTGCAGGCATAATAACAAAAACACCGCGCCCAACAGCAAAATCCCAATGAAATGAAATTTTTTTTGCAATTTTAAAAATTACGTAGGCTACAGTTGCTACCCCTGCCGTTGTGCTGGTCTCTACCGGCGTTGCTAGCGAAATTGTTGCACGATCGCGGTGTGCAATTGGCAAGCGCAGGGCAAGGCAATAACAGCAAAAGAACGCTTTGAAATGTTAGCAACTTGCTGCTGCTGTTGTTATTGCTGCTTTTGTTGTTGTTATTGTTGCTTTTGTTATTGTTTTTTTTTTTGTTATTGTTGCGCGCTGTGCCACCAAGTACAGGTCTGTCCATCAGCGCGCCGCTTTTTACAATTTAATAGCAAACAACAAGTAAAATAATAGTAATAATAAGCGCAGAGAATGCGGCTCAGCCGTTGGACCGGCCAATCGGTACGCAATAGCGCAAAGGGAAACAAATCGAAATGGCAATAACAATACATCCAGCAAATGCTACTTGGCTGTGGTAGTGGCGCAACAAAGCACAGCGCCGTATCTGGTTGCTGCTGCCAGCTTATTGGCAGGCATCACCGGAGCGATCGATTCAAATGGCCAGCCATCGATCGCAGGCCGGCCAACGACACCGATCGCGCTTCGATTGCGCCGCGCCATTGTTGTTGGCGTTATTGTTGGTCAGCTATTTTATTTTCTGTGCTTTTTAATGCATTCCTTTTGTTTTGCTTGCAGCGCGCTGCACAATTGTGCTGGGCAGCCGCAATGACGAGTTAGCCGCCTGACAGTGGAGACTCTTATGAAGTAATCTTTTGTTACTTTTTTGTGTTGCTTTTCAATTATATTGTCTTTCTTTTACTCTGCTTTTCTGCTGGTAATCAACATTTGTGTTGTTGTTAATTTTCTGTTGCGGTTTATTAACAGCATGCTTTATTATGTTGACGCGTCGTCGCTGGCCACTGCCGACTGACTGCTTTACCGCCGCGGTTGCGCGCCTTGCGCTTTGGCGTTCATTGATTTCTGTAAATAACTTCTTATGCTAGCAATTTGTTGGTATTTTATAAGATGTATGCCCACTTTTTGTCACTGCGCGTTGTTTTAAATTAAATTTTAGCTTTTAATTTGCGTTAATCTTTCAGTTTTTGTTCGCAGTTGCCTTGCGAAAAATCGCTTTTGCTTTTCATTGCACTTTTGTGTTGAAAAAAATATTGCTCCCCGCTCTTTGCTTTGCCACTTCTTGCAACAAACTTTGTTGCGCGCTGCGTTCATTTTGCCGCTGCTCAAAAAGTAATAAAAGAAGTTATCAGCTTTTTACCGATCTTGAATGCCACATTACTGCGGTATTCAAGATCGCAACGCCTTATGCGGAGTTGATTGATGTTTTATTGATGTGCTAATTGACGCTCTTTTAAGGTAAAGACCCCATAAACAATTTATATATTTATGTGAGAAAATATTAAGGTTTCTTTGTGTAATTTTTTTTATTTCTCAAACAGTTTAATAACTCTTTCTTTCTTTTGCGAGCGGCATTAAAAAGTAGACGCTCAATCACTTTAGTCATAAGCGGCACTCATTGTGCTAACTACTTACACTATACAACATTCATTGCAGCACTCAGCGTTTCATTTATATGTGAGCAGCAGAGAGTGAGCATAAATTCCATGTGTGTGTCACTGCAGTAAAAAGTACATTAGCAAGGTCAGCAGTTCATTCGCTCGCAGTTACTAATTCTCAAACAGTTTATATAAATAATTGTAAATATAGCTAGAGGTAATTGAAAGTGGATTTAATGAATTAACTAAAGACGACAGGCGTAAAGGTATGAGAGCTACACGTAACACCCTAAACGTTCATACAGATGTCTCGAAAATGGACGATAGAGTTGGTGCGGTAATATACTGTCCAGAGTTAGACATAATGCATCCTTTTAAGTTTGCCGGACTACTGCAGTGTATTTCAAACTGAGGTCTTCGCTATTGCAAAAGCCGGGGAACTGACCTCTAATGCACCTTCAGGCTATATCAGAGTCAAGATCTATGTAGACAGCCAAGCAAGCAGCAATCAAGATAGTAAAATCGTATCACATATCAGCTAGAAGTGTCTTGAAAAGCAGTGGAAAGTGCTGCCAGAAGCAAGCAACTACACTTCTACTGGGTGAAAAGTCACAAAGATATCGAGGACAATGCAGTAGTGGACGAGTTTTCCAAGAATGGAGTACAACTAACACCCGAAAACGTGATTAACATTGGAAAACCCACGCATTGTCTATGCGACGAACTGAACAGAAGCATGATAAAGAAAATCAAAATGTGATGGAAGGAGCTGCTTGTATGAAAACTGTAAAAATCAAGTGCAAAACGGTAGATCAAAAGTACACAAAGCTCCTGCATTGTTCAATAGAGCATCTCTTGTATCACACATACCGCATTGAGACAAGCTATGCTACGCTGTAAGTATTTGAGGTCCTCACGGTGTGACTGTGGGAAGTATCGATAGTAAGGCCGCAGGGTCTGTTAAAATTCGCAACAAGCAAGGAATGTTAAACGATGACGACTCTTCATGGACCTAGAAACTGAACCATATGTGTTATCGCAAAAGACCAAATCTGGTCTATGCGTGGCTTATTGGCTCACCAGACTAACATAACCTAACCTAACTTAACTATAAGCCAAAATCTGCATTTCAATTTATTTTTAAAAATTTTCCATAATATTTTCATAAACAAAAAGCTCTAGTTCTTAGTAAAAACAATAATTTGCCAAAAATATTCCTTTTAACATATAACCAAAAAATATTTGAAATTAAAACAAGTCAGAAGTGTAGAAACCACAGAAAGATCAATCAAATCCAATTAACAAAACATAAGCAAGAAAATTATAAAAAGCAAAGTGAGGGCAAGCGCCAATGAATTAGTTAAATAAATTTAAGCAAAGCGCCGTGAAGTGTGTTAAATCGCACAAGGCGTGAAAATGTGCGGAGGAATCATGGCAAAAACGTAAACAAAAAATGTATAAAAAAATAAAAATAAAAACGAAAAATATGCAAACAGATTGAAAATCGTTTAAAAAAATATATAAAAAATACAAAATAAAAAATAAGAAAGTAAGACACAAAAATGAAGAAATGAATATTAAAAAGTCTTAAAAATCGTGGAAAAAATACAGAAAAAAATATGCAAAGAAAAATAATAAAAAAACATGACAAAAATTAAGAAGTTTGGAAAATCATGGCATAAAATTGAAATAAGTAATGAAGAAATTATGAAACAAAAATATGTAAATAAGTCTTGAAAAAAATATATAAAAACAAAAATGCAAAAAAAAAAAAAAAATATCAGAATAAAAAATAAAAATTGAAATTAAAATGAGAACTAAATGAAGACACAACAATGATGAATGTGCGCACACATTTTAGACTTTACAATTACGAAAGAGATAATAATAATAATGTCTCAAGCGCTTAAGCAAACCAAAGAATTATGAGCGCCAAATATCAAAGGCCAAAAATCAAAGTGTTGAGCAGGCAGGCATTGAGAGGCGAAAGAGCTGCCGTAGAATTTAGTATTTATGCGTCACAGTGGCTGCGATGGGGTGACAAAAATGTATTTCAGATGTCTTGAGATGATTTTCATTGCCGATGCTACACACGCAACTATACACATGTACATATGGAAAACATTGCGCTACCACTTTGAGGAGCCGCTTTCATAATTTCATAAAACAAGCAAGCAAATTACATTAAATCACAGCTGGTTAAGTGGTGGGCAGCGCAAGAGAAATAAAAGTAAAAAAAAAACATTTGAAATACAAATCATAAAAATTTCATAAACAAACGCGCTCAGCACCGCGTGGCAATTGTTGATTGTGCGCGGGCGTCAAATAAATAAACCGTTGCGCGTTCGAATTGGTAAAGTGTGAAGACACACTGAACGCTATTTTTCCTTGTGAAGCAACATATGCGCGCTGTTTGCTTATTTTCATTGAACATTTTCGCTTTTGAAAAACGCTTCGCTGCAATAAAGAATTTACAAGCACTTGTAAAGCTTGGCAACGCATGCAATTAGCAGCCGTCGCGCGTGCAACGCTGCTCATAATCGCTGCATGTATGCTTGCGCCCACAGTAGCACTGCAATAAAAGCAATTAAAGCCATTTGTGCGATCAGCAGTAATTGATTTTTGCTACTGATGCGTTCGGCCAGTCTGCGCGCTTACGTAAGTGGGTGGTCATCAGTGTATGCCGCGCGCTGTCTTTGGAGCGTTTTTTCAATGATCTTTTCAGCAACGATGATTTAATTGTGCAAAATTGTTGATTTTTTGTCATTTGTGTATTTTAGCGTTAATTGTGTTTTTTTTACTGCTCATGCTTGAGTGAAGCCTTGTGCATAAAAGTTTTTCTGGTAATATTCTTGCACGTTAACCAATTATCTAAAAATATTATTTCTTGCCAAAATCGTGTTTTTTCTATTTCTGCAAGTTTTATAAAATTCTGAAATACTATTTTTCCAATTTTTTTTTGTAAAAAAATTGGATTTTTGAATGTCATTCCTTTTAGAAAAGTTTAAATGTTTACAAAATTTTGGTTGCAAAATTTTTTTTTTCATTTTCTAGTTTAAAAAAATAATTTTTAAAAATTTTCAATATAAAAAATTATTTTTATAAATTTTCAATAAAAAATTATTTTAAAAAATTTATAATTAAAAAAAATTTGTAATTAAAAAATTGTTGTTTATGTAATTTTTTTTAAGTTTTTAAAAATTTAAATTTTTTTTATCTAAAAAAGTTTCATTTTTTAAGAAAATAATTTATGATTCTGATTTTTGCAACTTCAATAAGTTTAAAAAATATTATAATATATTTCTATTTCAAAACTTTTATAGAAGGGATATTTTTTTCTTAATATTTTAATGCGTTTTTATTAAAAAATTAAAATTAAATCAAATTAAAAAAAAAATTGTTTTAAAAAGCTATTATTTCTTCTCACAAATGTTTGTTATATCAAAATGCAAAATTTTTATTATTAAAAAATAAATTTTTTCAAATTTTTAATTTATAAATAATTTATTATTTTTTAATTTGTTATGCGTTTTTTGTTAAATTAGAGATAAAAAAGTTTTTAGACAAAATAATTTTTAACCGATTTCTGCAACTTATTATTCAATTCCGGTTCAAAATCTTTCATTGAAAAATATTTAAAATTCTTAATACATTTTTTACTGAGGTCTTACTATTAAAAATTTTTAAAAACATTAAATTTCTATTCCAAATTTTTAAGTGAAAACCAAAAATTTTTTTGCAGATGCTGGAACGATTTTTAAACCTGCAACTAAAATAATTATCAAAAATTTTTTTGAAGACAAATATATTAATAAAAAGCTGTTTTTTTTATAAAAAAAACATTTTTTATATAAAATTTTGCAAATGAAAATTGTTCAAAAAAATTTTATTTTAATTTTTTTGTTGAAAATAACTTTTTGATAGATATAATAAAAAATTAAAATTAAAACAAAAGTAATAAAAAATTAAAAATTTCTGCAAAAAATTAATTAAAAAACGCTCTTAAAAGTCTAACAAAAAGTTTTTTTTAACTAAAAAGTAAAAATAGTTTTTTTTTAATAAAATTTAGTTAAAATAATTTTATTTTTGTTTTAACTAAAAATATTTTTTTCTTAAAAATTATATAATGTAAAAAACAATTTTTATATAATTTTATATAAAGAAGCCATTTTTTAAGTTTTTGGATTTTTTTAAATTAAAATTTCAAAATCAAAAATTTTTTTTCTGAAATTTTTTGAGAAATTCAAATTCAATTCAAATATTTAAAGAAAAATTTTTGACTTGAGAAAATTTTTAAATATCTTTTAAACACTTTACTACCAAAAGTAGAGCACACACATACATATCTCCCTCTTTATGTAACTATACTTTTCAAAATAAAATAAAACACTAATTTTTATGCCTTCGGTTTTAATTTCCTGTTATTTCTGTACAAGTATGGCATTGTTATTGTAAGACACATGTTTCGCCGCCGCAATTTACACAGATTTGTTTATTTATACAAAGCTTTTTCGCTACTAATTTTTTTCAGATATACACATTTTTGTTGTTGCTTTTTAGGCGAACCAAAATGCTGTTTTGTTAATTTTGCGGTTTGGTAGTTGTGTTTTGTTGCTGGCCTGCGGCACTTTAACAGGCGTTTTCACACTTCAATAAGTGCGGCGTGTAAATATACAAGAAAAAGTACATACATACATATACATGTGTATGTGTGAACAACATATAATTGTTTATACAAATTAAAAAGAGAACTGCATGATTGCGTGCAAATATCAACGAACGCCGGCGAAGCGCGCGGCTGGCCAAATGCGTGATGCCAAATGATTAATTATTGCGAGTGTTTGCGCCAAGCGCACGCATGTATGTCCGCTAATGTGTGCCTGTTTGTGTGTGCATATGTATTTTCAGACATTTGCGCCTACAAACGGCTTACTTATAAGTATGAAATGAACTTAACAACGCGAGCAAGCGCGCAACAAACACACATACAAGTATGTTGGCGCGCGTATATGGCAAATAAAGACATATAGCCCTGCCAGCTACACTTAATACTAAGCATTTATGCGATTTACTTTAGCCGCTGATTACTACAATTGCTGGCCGTTGATAGCTGTCATGGTTGTTGCTATTATTGTAGCCCATTGCTGTTGGGTTCGGCGCTCATCAGCACATCATGGGCATCATCAGCGGTGACAGCCAACGCCGCAGCGGCAGTCAGACGCTTCAAATATGATGTGGCGTGGCGGCAAGTGACTTTGCATGAGTGCGTGTATGCGTGTTTGAATGGTTGTGTGTATGTGTGTTTGAGGGTATGTGAATGCGCGCTGTTGTAGCTGGCATCTTCATTTATGGCGGCTAATGCTTGCTGTGAGGCAGCGTTTGATTGCTGCAATGCTGGATTTTCTAGCGAAATCTTCTACGAAATCTTTGGCAGCGCGAAACAGCTGTGAGTTCTTCATTCTGAAGGGGCTTTTGGGCAACATACATACAAGCACACATATGTGGAAACAAATCTGTGTGTTCTGGCAAGTAAGCTTATGGTGGTTGCTGGAAGCATACGTGAAGTCGGTTGAGTGCGTAGCAATGTTTGAATATAGAAAAGGTAACAGCAACGATAGAGCGCATTACACAAAGAGGATGCAAAGAAAAAAATTATAAAAAATAAAATAAAAAAAAATTAGAAAAAAATAGTTAAAAAAAACATTTAAAAAAAATATTAAAAAAAATATAAAAAAATATATAAAAAAATATAAAAAAAATAAAAAAAAATGTGAAAAAAAATATTAAAAAAAAGAAAAACAAAAAAAAAAAATAAAAATAAAAAATATCAAACAAAATTTAATGGTTTTTGTTCGTTTTTCTACAATTTTTGCCATTATATATTTTTTACTAAAATATTTATTTGGAATTTCTGCCTACACTCATCAATTATTGGCAATTCAAGCTCTTTCCCATCTCTGCTGCTCCTTATTCACAGCATTTATCCCTCCCAGCGCTTAACCACGCCATGATTTATTGCTTGCTAAAGTGTTACAAGCTCAGTTTAATTCTTAAATTAGACAAACATAGAAAATCTTTAAACCTATGCCCGGCGGCGTGGCAATGACACAAAGCGTTGCGTCTTCATTGCTGTCAGTTTGGATGGCTTACAGCGCGCTGGGCATAAACATATGTATACCAAATATGTGTGTATGTATACCATATATGTGTTTGTACATACTTATATACGTTGAGGCCTGACTAATCGCCTGTCTTAAGTGTTTATTTAAGCCGAGAATTAGTTGATTTTATTTCTACTTAATTCTCAGCTGGAGGTTTATTTTCATTGTTAATTGCGATTTTAATCACTTACCATTTCGAAAATTTAATTAAGACGAATTTTACTTGGAATATTTTAAATTAGAGAGAATTCACATTCACATACCTGCAAAGAGAAAATGTTAAAAAAAATATTAAAATAGTTTTATTGAAAATTTCTAATGGGAAATTCTTTAATTTTGTATTTCTTTAGTTGAAAAGTTGTGGATTAATCAAAACTTAGTAATTAGTCACAGTTAAAACCGACAAATCTTGAAACTAATCACAAGAAAAACTATCGATTAATTAATTTCTGAAAAATATCAAATCTGAGTATATAATCTCAATTAAATACGACTAATCTTAAATCTAATTAAACGAAAAGTTATCGATTAATTGAAATTAATATATAAATAAATACGACATCGCTTTTTTAGTTATGATAATATTTTCTTAATATATTTGCTATTTTAATTTACTTTCCGATATTTAAAAAAGTCAATTTTATTTGAAACTCTTAAATCATTTAAAATTTTTTCTCAATTTAACAAAAATATCATCGATTAATCGAAACTGAGTAATTAATCCCAATTAAATGCTACTAATCTTATATTTAATTAAATGAAAATTGAGCGAATAATCGAATTTAAATCTGACTTATCTTAAATCTATTCATTTAAAATATTATCGATTAATTTATTAAACAATTTTAAAAAAATATTATAGATTAATCAAAACTGGGTAACTAATATTAGAATAATCCGACTAACATTAAATTTGATGACATGTAAATGAGAAATTAATCTATAAATTAGTCCCACTGCCCAGTCCACATCGATATTGATATGTTTTTTGGCTATAATATTTTTTTTTAATTTAAATTTTTTTGTTATTTGAAATTTTAAAATCTTTCAAAAATTTCCCCAATTTAACGAAAATATCATCGATTAGTCAAAACTGAATAATTAAACTCAAATTAAGTAAATTAAGTCAACGAATTTTTAATCTAATAAAATAGAATTAACTATTAATCCAAATTAATATATAGCATATATATCCTAACCAGACTAATCTTTGTTTTAACTAAATACCAAAGTATAGATTAATCGAACATTTTTTAGCTTATTAATAATTTTTACTGTATAGTGTTAATTGGAATTTATAAGTCAATAATAATCATATCGGAATTAATCTATCTTCGTTCCAACTAAATGTAAAACTATCGATTAGTCGCTCAGATTTTCTGCTTAGTGAGTTTTTTATTATATTGCTAGATTTTTTTATTTTTCAGTGTTTGAGCATAGCATAAACTTATGCGACTAATCTATGACTTAACTAAATAAAACCTAGCGATTAATGGAAAATATTTTTAGCCTAATCACTCACTTTCCTATCGATTTCTAGAGTTTTTTGGAATGGTTGAGCATATTATAAACTAATCCGACTAATCTTCGACTTAACTAAATAAAGTTGATCGATTAATCGTGCAGCTTTTGAGCTTCATTTCCTCTGTTTTATCAAATTTTAATATATATTGGAATTTTTAAGTCATTATTTATCAAATCTATTGATGCCTGGACATAGTAAAACTTAATCCGGCTAATTTTCGACTTAACTAAATAAAAATTACAAATTAATCGTTTATATTTCAGGCTTAGTTTCACTTTTTTGTCGAAATTGGTTTATTTAAGTTATTAGTTATCAAATTTGTTGATGTCAGAGCATTGTATGACCTAATCTGACTAATCTTCGACTAACTAAATAAAAATTATAATTTTATCGTCTAGGTTTCCATCTTCATTTTTCCTTTATATCGGAGTCTAGTATTCATTGGAATCATTAATTATCAAATGTAGATTTTTAAGTTAATGGTCAATATATCAAAATATTAGTTAAGTCATTTAGTCGCAAACCTGAAACCAAATTAATTATATTTTAGCTAATTACAATTTATTTTATTTTAATTTCTTCCTTCTAGAAAATTTTATTTTGCAATTACTTATTTACACTATTTAATTTCAGTTATTATCGCGTTATACCGTTACGCCACTAATGTTAAATCTAGAATTCTCCGTCCCTTTTTGGCATTTCTTAGAAGATTCATAGATAAAGTGATTCAGAGAAAGATTCAAAGAGCTAACAAAGTTGCGCCAAAATTTCTAAATCACAATAGTTTTTATCATTTGCTGCGTGTGAAAAGAAAACACTTGCTGGCGATAATGAAATATACTATCACACCACGCTAGTAACCGCTTGATACACTTCCGCAGCACAAACACACTCAGTCACCACTATTTACCCACTCCTAGCCACAGCAGCTCTTTTGCATACTTAAGTAAGACACAGATTTCTGGCCATTAATCAAATAACTCTTTGACGCGACAAACAACAATTTGACAGGCTTTATATGCCTCACTGACTAAGTACCACACGTCAAACACACACACTCACATACATGGCAGCCACCCCTCGACCGCGCGGAAATTGTATTTTAATGCCAAACTTTGGCAACTAAATTAAAATTCACTCAGTTCGGAGTAAAAGCGCGCAAGTGACACCACCGGATGGTGAGACGGGAGTGGGGAATGAATGTAAAAATTGCGTTACGCAGATTTGAAGGTTTTGATAAAAGCAAACGAGCGACAACAGCAACAACCACACGACGTGTATGTCAGCTTAGCTTAGCAATAAAGATAAAGTCTAATAACGGAGACACTTAAAAGTCAAATGAATGGCAAATGCAGCAGCGGCAGCGGCAGCAGCAGCTCATCAAAATGCCAATACTTGAAGAGCTTGCCACACACAAGAGTGCCCATACACAGCGGCACACTTACACTTACATAATGTATATGACAAGGAAAATGAATAAAAATGGAAGTTGAGGCAAAAGCAAAGTAAACAACAACAAGAAGAGCGCTTGAGTTGAGCCGAAAATTTAAATTCTTACCAAACAAGCGCTGAGCATGCAGGATACTCTCACAAACACACATATATATATATATATGAGGATATATGCACAACAAACACATTAGCAGCGCCAACAACAGCAGGCGGGACGCCAGCACAGCACTTATGCCATACACAGAGAAATATGTTGTGTATATGTGTATGTGTGCACACACACAAGTGCTGTGGCGGTGTGAGTAAATCAGCAGCTTTCTGTGGCATCATCATTATCCGGCAAGCACCCCCCCACCCGCGCGTGTTTGCATACACTTTCAAGCGTCTTTCCGTTTGGCAACGTCTCATCAGCGGTAACAACTTATTTGCCGATAGCATCAGGGGAATCAAGCAGCGGCAGTCATAGAGGCAACACGCAACAACCCCAAAAGCCAGTGAATCCTTGATTGCCACGTCAACGGACGTTGGAGCGTTTGCCGCCGCACCGCGCCGCAGCTAAAGTGCTACCACTGCAATCCACGACACACAACACAAATTTGCGCACGTCTCAGACGGCATGCAGTTGTTGTTGTTGTGTTTTTTATTGTTTTTGTGTATATGTATATTTTTTTGCTTGTGGCAAGGACTTTAAAACGCTTGAATGCAAAGCAATTTATAAGCGAAAATCTTTATTGAACGTGTTTGACAAACGAAATAACCCCATCGGCGCGTGTGGCAGCGGGGGTGTATGGGGTGATGCATATGCATATATACACGCTTGTAAGGCAAGTAAAAATTATAGCGTGGGTTGTAGCTGCTACCCCTTTTGGCTGCTACACGCAATCGCGCAATTGTTGGCACAACGGCAGGCAGCCCATGTAAAGACACGTTAATGCCTTGACAAACTCATTGTGTAGGATTTTGCTTGATTTGTTTGTCTGCAACGGCGCGTAAGGTGTGAAATCTTCTGCTGTGGCAACAGAAAGAAAAAATATATATAAATATAAAGGTATAACCGCGCAAAGCTGGCACTTTAACGTAGCCTAAATATGTAAATCCAAAGACAAATGCCAGCAAACCTCCAGCAAACTTTGTGAAAATTACGGTTTCGTGAAGCGAAGGAGAGCAGGAACGCCTGGTAGTGTTAGTACGAGACAAGCGGGTAAGAAGTTGCGAAAAGGTAGTTCGAAGAATATAAATATATAGAAATGAAAGAAAATAAAATAAATATTTAAAAATGCTTTTCTGTAACAAATTTCAACAAATTTTAACAAGAAAAAATGTCCGTAAGATGGCGCTGGCGTCAATTTAGTTAAAAAATAACTATTTTTAGTTAAATTTGACGCTTAATCTGATTAAAATGTAGAGGAAAAGGTAAAACATTGCAAGTTAAGGCTTCATAAAGTGCTTTTCGAGAGTAACTGACTCTCAGAGCCGTATCCGCGCCTCAAGTTATGCAAAAAATAAAGTTTTTTCGATTATTGAATCAAAGAATTATGTACAAATATACAACAAGTGAGTTTAAAACAAGTAAAAACGTTAACTTCGGTTGCTCCGCAGCTATAATACCCCTCACAAAAGCTTTTATTACAGCATAAAGGGTATAAAAATAACTTTATATGGATTTTTAGCGGGCAGTTTGTATGGCAGCTATATGTTATAGTGGTCCGATGTGAATAATTTCTTCTGAGATTATAGCGTTGACTTAAATAATCATCTTAGTCAAGTTTCGTGAAAATACCTTTTCAAACAAACAATTTTTCTATAGTAGGACTTGAGCACGGTCTGCCAATTTGTACGGCAGCTATAAGCTATAGTGGTTCGATCTGAACCAATTCTTCAGATATTTTAGGAAAGACTTATTTGATAATCCATACCAAATTATGTGGCGTTACCATATCAAACAAAAAACTTTTCCTCACAAGAACTTTGTTTTGATGAGTCAGTTTGTATGGCAGCTATATGCTATAGTTGTTCGATCTGAATAATTTATTCGGAGATAATAGCGTTGCTTTGAATAATCATCTGTGTCAAGTTTCGTAAAAATATCCTTTCAAATAAACAATTTTTCTATAGTAGGACTTGAGTACGGTCTGCCAATTTGTACGGCAGCTATAAGCTATAGTGGTTCGATCTGAACCAATTCTTCAGATATTTTAGGAAGGACTTATTTGATAATCCATACCAAATTACGTGGCGTTACCATATCAAACAAAAAACTTTTCCTCACAAGAACTTTGTTCTGATGAGTCAGTTTGTATGGCAGCTATATGTTATAGTGGTCCAATCTGAACCAATTGTACAGATATTTTAGCAAAGCCTTAGCTGATATTCCATACCAAATTTCGTGGCTTTATCCTATCAAACAAAAAACTTTTCCTTACAAGAACTTTATTTTGATGGGTCAGTTTATATGGCAGCTGTATGCTCTAGTGGTCCGCCAATGATAATTCCAACGGATGAACAGCTTTTTGAAGAGAATATGACGTATCAGAAATTTCAGAGCGTTAACTCAAAAACTAAGGGATATACAGACAAGGATACGGAGAGACGAACACGGCTCACTAGACTCAGTTCGCCAAATTGGCACAGCACGCTGCTCATTTGTATATACTTATATCGTATAGGGTCTCAGACATTTACTTCGGCATATTACAAACTTCATCTCAAGTTTAATATACCCTCTTCAGCTTATGGAAAGAACTCTTTTCCTTTAACCAGTCAGTCCTTGCCACAGACGCGCCTCATTTTACAAATATATAAATTTTTGAGTTTTCAAAATTAACCACTCCCTTGCCGGAAAGTCCACAGCAACCGTGCTGTCTGGCTGTCAGCCCCAAAGGAGCACTTTACGCGCATATTTATGTACGTGCAGCAATTGTCAGCGTCTAGCAGTGACTAGCAAAGCTCTCATGCGTGTGCGCCTGAAATTATGCTGCCATGGCTGTTTATTTTATTTTATTGTTTTATTTTTTCTAGCGTTATTATTATTATTTTTCAGCGTAAATTGCAACAAATAAAAATAGCTCAGCAGGGAAATGAGGTGTCGCCAACAACAACAGCAAAAATAAATGTGAGGCACACAAGGAAATGAAGTGTTAGCTGACAGACAGGCGATATTTTTTTTATAGTAAGTGTACAAAAAGTGTTGGAGTTTGGGGTAGAGCGCAAAGATAAAAAACGTGTATGTGTAAACTATATCGCTCTTGATATATATGTGTGCCGCATTCTGGCAACCGCCAGTGAAAAATCGCGTTTATTGCCTGCCACGCGCCCAGCAGCGCGTCAGCACATCTTCACGCATGTATTTGTTCTTGGCTCTGCGTATTTCAAGTTGTTTGCACAAGTGCATAATGGACGCCCACAACGCGGCCTGCGCAAAGCTGTCGTCGGCCGTTTAACATTAGTATTTGCAACATTTTCAATCCTCAATCTTATTTCATGCGCTGCGTTTTCCTCTTATTTTTAGCTATCACTGCCTCTTCCACAAGCCGCCGATGTCTGCTTTTTCCATTGAGAAAGCGCTCAGGCGCTTTACATTTACCTGCGCTTCCTTCGCTGTAGTACGCGCCGCGCCTGCTTGTCTGCTGCGGTGCCTGCGAAGAGCGAAAATCGCAAAAGTAGAGCGGATGCCGCCATATTGGCTATTGTTTGTTTTCCTTTCAACACGCTTTTCGCCAGCCTTTTTCAATGCGCACATTTTTATTTTATATATCTATGTATATGGGGCTTACACTCGTGCTATCTTTCTGGCAGCCTTCCTGTTAGCGCCTTTTGTGGCAGTATTTTATTGCAAGGCGCTTTTCTCTCTCACCCCCTCGCACAATATCAATTTGCGCTAATGCCGCCCTTTTTGCCTAAGCTCGGCCAACTAATAATACCACTCACGCGTACGCATACAGGCAATGCCACACAATTGTGTGTTTGTATGTATTGTGTGTATTTGTGAAGACATTTTTTTATTGCCACAGCATTGCCAGTCAGACGTTATATTCATATTTACAAAATTGTTTGTTTCGATTGTTTTTATAGCATACTCTGCCGCTATTGTTTACTTTCCTCACACCCACCGCGCCACAGCGCGCGGGTCGAGAACGCACCATTAGTCTTCGAAAATGGCTTAGAGCAAAATTTACATTATTAAGCTTTACTTTACTTTGCTCTGCGTTTGTTTTTCTTGCGCTTACCAGACCGCCAACGACAAGGCGCAGCGCCTCGGCTCACCTTGCGCGCGCGCTCTCCTGCCACCGACTTGCTACCTTCTTGCCTGTCACTGCCTTGTTTCTTGCTAGCTTCTTGCCTGTGACACTGCTACGTGCCGCCTCGACAACGTTTTCACTTGCTTTCATACGGTACCGTGCTGTCTGTCTGCGAGTTTGCGGAGTCGGCATTTAAGCCAAATCAAATGGCTTGGCAATTCATATTGTGTCAATTTATTTGTCGCCGCCACTGCCGGCGCTCCTGTGTTTCAACCGCTCTTGCGGCGTTATTACCCAGCGCCCAGTGTAAACATTTCCTTTTGACAATTTGGCATTGCACGGCAGAAATGGAAATGAAACGGCAAGTAAAACAGGCTGCCTGCCAGGTATGCGGTGCTTGACTACTTAAATCGTTGCTTAACAAATGTAAAGTCAGCAGCAATGGCTTTCAAATCGAAGTAATCTTCAATGTTTGACTTCGCCGCTTGCTTTAGAATGCGTGTAATATAAAGAGAGAGAGATAGAGAGGAACAACCAGCGCGCAAGTGTTGGCCGAAAAGTGTGTGTGCGCAAAAGAGATGAAGCCAGTAAGCGCGCTACTGTTACCGCCAAAGTTTGCTCAACATCTTAAAAGCATAAGCCATAAGCCACTGCAAGTTTGCTTTAATGAATTTGTACAAATTTCCTCATTTTGTTGCGCGCGGCAGCTTGTTTTTTCTTACTGCCATGCAATGTCAATATTTTGACAATATAATGATTTATTTTTATGCTTTTAATATTTTTATTTATTCGCCGCTCACCTGCGGCCTTTACGTTGCTTGTGCGTAGTGTGGCAACGCTTTTACATAAGCAATCAAAAAGTTTGTTTACACAAGCTTAGCACTTAGGCGAGCATAATTAGACGTGTAATTTGTGTTTGACTTATGTCATTTATGACATTGCAATATTTTCTTAAATTGTTTTTTTTTTTTGCTTTGGAGCTTTATTTGTGTAACACAAAGTAAACAAAGCTGAAGAAAAGTGAAAGCACTTGGCATAAAATAAAAATATTTTTTGGGAGTAAAAGTGCAAGTAAAGTTTAATGTACTTTTGTGTATATGTATCAAAAGCTAGGCGTTGAAAGCTTGATTAAAATAAGTGAAAAATTGTTATATTTGCGTTAATTAAATATGAGGTGGATAAGCTTTAACTGTCAATTTTCATTAAGCTTTCAATGAAAGCACATTTTTTAAGCTTTCACTGTAAATTTTCATTAAGCTTTCGCTGTAAATTTTATGTAAACTTTCACAGTTAATTTTAATCAAACTTTCAAGGTTAGCTTTAAGTAAGCTTTCACCTAAAGCACGTTTTTTTCTCATTGGTTCGGTAATTGGGCAAGTTTTCACTGGCAATTTTTTTTAATTAAGCTTTCACTGAAAGCACATAATTTAAAAATACTCTAATTTCAGTGTGTAGGCAAGCTTTCACTATCAATTTTGATTAAGCTTTCACTATTAGCTTTATGTAAGCTTTCACCCAAAGCACGTTTTTTAAAAGTTAGTTCTGTATTTAGGTAAGTTTTGGCAGTCAATTTTTTAAATTTGAGCTTTCATTGAAAGCACATAGTTTAAAAATACTCTAAATTCAGTGTGTAGGCAAGCTTTCACTATCAATTTTAATTAAGCTTTCACCATTAACTTTATGTAAGCTTTCACCCAAAGCACATTTTTTAAAAGTTAGTTCTGTATTTGGGTAAGTTTTCTGTGCCAACTTTTTCAGTTAAGCTTTCACTGAAAGCACATATTTTAAAGTTACTCTAGTTTTGATGCTTGGGCAAGCTTATACTGTCAGCTTTCACTGTCAGTTTTAGTAAGTTCTTACTGAAAGGATATTTTGTTTAACTCTAACTAATTTCACTATGAAATTTATGTAATAAGCTTTCACTGGAAGCATATCTTTCAACGTTAGCACAGTATATGGGTAAGTTTTGGTTGTCAATTTTTTAAATTTAAGCTTTCATTGAATGCACATAGTTTGAAGGAACTCTAATTTCAGTTGTTTAGTAAGCTTTCGGTACCAACTTTATGTAAGCTTTCACTAAAAGCATACTTTTCTAATGTTAGTTTAAGGTATAGGCAAGCTTTCACTGTTAATTTTAATAAAGTTTTCACTGTAAACCTTAACTAAGTTTCTAGTGAAAACACATTTGTTTTAACATTGGTTCAGTATGTGAGTAAGTTAATACTGTTCATTCTTTAAATTAAGCTTTCATTAAAATCAATCTGTCAATTTTCATAAAGCTTTCACTGAAACTTTAAGTAAGTTTCCAATGTGTTGGTTTAGTATGTGTAATTTTTTTTACATTAAGCTTTCATTGAAAGTGCATTGGTTAACTTTGCTCTAATTTTAGTATGTGGGTAAGCTTTCACTGTTAATTACAAGTAAGCTTTCACTGAAAGGACATCATTCCTTGCATCTAACATTACTTATAGTTCCTTACAAGACATACGTGTATAGTCTCTAGTTCCATGTAAGTCGCAATTTTTATTGATTTGCGTTATTTTTGACTGCCTTCTAGAATTTCAATTTTATATTAAGCTTTCTGCAGCAGAAATAGCATGCAATTTTTTTGTTCAAATCATAACAATAAGAGCTTCTGCGTACTCGTTAAATTAAAAAAAAATATTTTTAATGCGAAAATAACTTAAACTTTAACTGGCTGCTTGTTGGTATTTCCAAGAACTCGAGCTACAACTTAATAATAAATATTATAACGAGGTTTTCCAAGAATAACACAAACGGTATTGAGCACAAATCGGCATAAAATAATTACACTGCATTGACATGCAAGTCAACGCCTTGACAATTGTGAATTAGGACACTCAACTGGCATAAAAAGTACGGTTGACAGCAGAAGAGCGAAGAGAAAGCTTGAGTAGACAAGAGTTTATGAGGTCGTGCGCTATACTTATTTTTGGACTTGTTTATGTGACGTACTTTGATTACTAGAAATAACGTTAGAGTCGAAAATTATTATTATTATTTAACGATAAATTTTGAAAAGTTGAAATTGAGAGTGAAAGGCTGGAAGAAAGTCAAATTATAGGCAATAGGGAAAGGTCAGCTTATGGAAAAAATATGAGTTAAGTGTTAGAGATAGATAATGTAGCGAGTAGCAGGGAGTAATCTGTGTAAAGGTTAGAGTAAAAGAAAGTTTACACCTTTAATATACTGATTATAGTTAAGAATGGAGACTGGTGCAAGAGTAGAAGTTAGAAAATAAGGTAAGGAATATATCCGATATTGACGGAAGTCATTTTTCGGTACAATATTGACCTCATCGTGGGAGAAGAAGAATTTATGAAGAAATTTTAAAGAAACTTGTATATTTCTACTATACTTTTTAGCAGTAATTTGAAAAATTCAAGGACGTCAAGCCAATCAATAACCAAGATTCAAGTAATAAACAAAAATATATAAATTTCTTTCCATTAAATAAGTAGACTCAAGGGCAAATATTGACTATGAATACCCCCCAAAGCATGAAAAACTTACAACCCAGCAATCCACCTACAAACAAGTCGTCGAAACGTTGCAAACTGTAACAAGACTGCATGCAACATGCCAAAAAGTAGCCTTGTAACAAAAAATGAGGCATGCCACAACAAGATAAGACAGCCAAAAGTGCAAAACAAGCAGCCACAACGAGGTACTCTTACTACATTTACTTAGCTTGCCACGATTTACCTTTGGTACAGGGTGTTGGCGGTATCGGCGGCATGTTGCAACAAGCAGTTG
Organism: Bactrocera zonata; assembly: GCA_037783105.1. NCBI lineage: Eukaryota > Metazoa > Arthropoda > Insecta > Diptera > Tephritidae > Bactrocera > Bactrocera zonata. Next base: position 28,979 of record JBAWJQ010006541.1, read on the forward strand.
TTTCGTGAAAATTGTCTGCAAATTGTTGACGGCATAAAAATCAGAAAAGCCTTACCAACAGACACTTTTCGACGGACTGAAATGACATGCTAACATGTAACGGTACAAGTACAGGGTAATGGTAGGCAGCAAGTTACGAAGAAACGTTAGACTTGCCACAAACGGCTGTACACGAATACAAACATATATGTATAAACAGTTACAAGTGTACGTATTTGAGTCGAGTAGCTACGTGCGGCACTTAGCTGTTGTTGTTGTTGTTGTCAAGTTTGTGGCATAGAAATCAAAATTGCAATAGACTTACGGAAGTCAAGAAGTTGGCAAATACCGTAAACGAAATGAAAACTGGGTGAAGATGAGTGGCTGCCACATAGATGCACATACATACATACATGTTTGTATGTGTGTGTATGCTCTTTGAGTGTATTCGTGAGTGCTTGATGAAGATTGCGGTAAATGTTGCCTTTCGTGGGTGGTCAACAGCGGCAGCAGCGGTGTTGTTGGTGGCGTGTTTGTTTGAGTGTGTTGCAATATATATGTGTATGTGTGTGTTGCAGCAATACATGACAGCGCTATTTGTGCTAGTGAAATTGCTAGCGCTTGAATAGCACTTGCCACCGCTACTGTGTTGCCATTACACTCACTGCTGAGGCACTATTAATAGGCGTTATTTGCGCGCTGTACTTGCAACACACATGCATAGATACATCAATGTGGCATGTGAATGCCACTCCAATTGCTTGACTTGGTGGCGCACTGTTGCTGCAACATGCAACACTTAAGCGCAAAAGACTTGTATGTTGCAGCCTACAAGCAAGAAGTGGTGAAAAAAGGAAAAAAGAAGGAAAAAAAAAACAAAAAAAGAGAAAAAAACTAAAAAAAAAACTAAAAAACAACACGCTGTGGCACTTGTACAAGCAGCTGGTACAACAAAAATGTGGCGTCTAAGGAAATGGCAACAGTTTGCTGCCGAAATGGGCGTCTTGCAGCAGGCATTTAATGCGCCAACACACGACCCTGGAATGCGGCCTAACTACCATGCGCGGCAAGCGCTGCTGCTTGATTTAAACACATACACATACACCTTTCATACTTGCTACGTAATAATGTTGTCGCTGCTTGAGCGCCGCTTTGCGTGCCCATTTTTGCTCGGTCCCTTCGTTATGGGCGTCTCAGTTTCGTGACAAAGTGAAATTTTCTGCCTCACTGCCACAAGTTGCAAATTATCGCAATGACAGTGTGTGTTGGCTAATGGAAAGTGCTGCTATGTGTTGGTAGTGTTTGTGGCGACCGCAGAAAAAACGCTTACTTTTGTGCTGTGTTGCAAGTAAGTGGCGCGGCACGCAGCGTCTTCAGGCAAGTATGTGAGTGTCTTGAAAAAAGAAAAATTTTACGCGCATGTGTATGTGTGTGTGTGTGTGTATATAGTATACTTAAGTGCACTCTTTTTTGCTTAATGCCATACTATTTGCTAATATCTGGTTGTTAGTGAGAAAGTATGTCAATCAGAACTTTCACTTAGGGCGCCATTTTGGCACAAGAACTCCATTCAGCGCGCCAGTTTAGCTCAAGGTGTCTTAGCACGCTCAAAATGCATACATATTACGCTATCATGCATAAGAAAAGTACCGCAAATTAACGCTCTTCATGTATGTAGTTAAAAAAATATTAACGAAAAGCGCCTAAAAGCTGGCTAAAATACTAAAAAAATAATTTTTCAATTTCAATCTAGCATTCTAGCCACCAAAATATTCACTACGGCACCCTCATACATAAATAAACACCTGCTTATATACATATTTACCAAGCTATCGGCACCCTTTATTAGCACAAACTGTGATAAGGCGCCTTCACACGCTTATTTGCCGCACTTTTATTTACCAACGCACATATTTACATATTTACTGACCGCTATTTGCATATGTGTTCACGCGTGTTTACTTGCAGCTTGTAATTGTCAATATTGTTAATGAATTTTATGTCAATTGACAATAAGGGGGATACACACACACATCTATATGCATGCTTATGCCGCGCTGATGCCTCAATTAAGCGTTATATAGCTACAACTACATGTATGTATGTGTGTATTTGTTTTGTTTATCTGACAAATTATCATGCCACGGTTGAATTTATTTGTTTACACGCATGTTTATATTGGTTAGTGTCGGCTTTTTGTGTGGGCTTGCGGCATTTTGCTGGCGTTTGCTAATGAAATTTTTATATTTTTTCATATTTATTCACATTGTGGGGTTAAGGTGTGCTTTGTAGTGGAGTCTAAGCTACTAAACACTGATTTGGTAGTTAAGATTATATTGTAGCAATATTGACAATATATCATTTTCGAGTTTAATTGTTTGTTATTGTGTGAAATGTGTTAGAAAAAGATTGATTTATGGAGTAATTTGACGGAAGGAGGCTAATGAGCCATCTGCGTCGGTGTATGCATACAAATTCCCACAGTTTTTGAGATATCGAGCTGAAGTTTTGTAGACATACTTTTCTTCTCAAAAAAATGTCTATATGTTGGCACCGCCGATATCCGACGACTATAGCATATAGCTGCAATACAAACTGACCGCTCCAACTCAAGTACTTGTATGGAAAACTTTTTTATTTGATGAGCTATCTTTACGAAATTTGGCACAAATTATAATATTAAGCATTGCTATAATCTCTAAAGAAATTTTTTAGATCGGATAGCTCTAACATATAGCTGTCATACAAACTGACCGATCGAACTCAAGTCGTTGTAAGGAAAGCTTGTTTATTTAAAGAGATATCACTCCGAAATTTTACGATAATTATCACCTAAGTCAGCAATATAATATCCCAAGAAATTATTCAAATCGGACTACTATAGCATATAGCTGCCATACAAACTGACCGCTCCAACTGAAGTCCTTGTAAGAAAAACTTTTTTATTTGATGAGTTATCTTCACGAAATTTAGCACAAATTATTATGTTCAGCAGTGCTACAATCTCTAAAGAAATTGTTAAGATAGCATAATTATATCACATAGCTGTCATACAAACTGACCCATTGAACTCAAGTCGTAGTAAGGAAAACTTGTTTATTTAAAGAGATATCAGTCCGAAATTTTACGAGAATTATCACCTAAGTCAGCAATATAATCTCTCAAGAAATTATTCAAATCGGACTACTATAGCATATAGCTGCCATACAAACTGACCGATTAAAATTAAGTTCTTGTATGAAAAACTTTTTATTTGGCAAGATACCTTCATAAAATTTTGTATATTTTATTTTTCAAAGCATTGCTACAATCTCCAAAGAAATTGTTTAGATCGGATCACTATAGCATATAGCTGCCATACAAACTGATAGAACAAAACCCCGTCCTTGTATGAAAAACTTTTTTATTTGATGAAATATCTCTACAAAATTTTTTTTTTTTTTTTATTTATAAAAGCTTATAAAGGGTGATTTTTTAAGAGCTTGATAACTTTAAAAAAAAAAAAAACGCATAAAATTTGCAAAATCTCATCGGTTCTTTATTTGAAACGTTAGATTGGTTCATGACATTTACTTTTTGAAGATAATTTCATTTAAATGTTGACCGCGGCTGCGTCTTAGGTGGTCCATTCGGAAAGTCCAATTTTGGGCAACTTTTTCGAGCATTTCGGCCGGAATAGCCCGAATTTCTTCGGAAATGTTGTCTTCCAAAGCTGGAATAGTTGCTGGCTTATTTCTGTAGACTTTAGACTTGACGTAGCCCCACAAAAAATAGTCTAAAGGCGTTAAATCGCATGATCTTGGTGGCCAACTTACGGGTCCATTTCTTGAGATGAATTGTTGTCCGAAGTTTTCCCTCAAAATGGCCATAGAATCGCGAGCTGTGTGGCATGTAGCGCCATCTTGTTGAAACCACATGTCAACCAAGTTCAGTTCTTCCATTTTTGGCAACAAAAAGTTTGTTAGCATCGAACGATAGCGATCGCCATTCACCGTAACGTTGCGTCCAACAGCATCTTTGAAAAATACGGTCCAATGATTCCACCAGCGTACAAACCACACCAAACAGTGCATTTTTCGGGATGCATGGGCAGTTCTTGAACGGCTTCTGGTTGCTCTTCACCCCAAATGCGGCAATTTTGCTTATTTACGTAGCCATTCAACCAGAAATGAGCCTCATCGCTCATCGGACACGGACGCGAAACACATTTCGAACCGAACACTGATTTTGGTAATAAAATTCAATGATTTGCAAGCGTTGCTCGTTAGTAAGTCTATTCATGATGAAATGTCAAAGCATACTGAGCATCTTTCTCTTTGACACCATGTCTGACATCCCACGTGATCTGTCAAATACTACTGCATGAAAATCCTAACCTCAAAAAAATCACCCGTTACAAAGTTAATACTATATGTATAACCTAAGGCATGCAGCGCTAGCTTCAAAGGCTATCAGCTGTCCGTTGAAGAATGTGTTGGTTTTATATTCTCCTCAATAGATCACAATCTTTAAGGAAACGATAGATGGTTTTTATATTTTCTTCCGTAGGGTTGGAAAGGAGGGTAATCGGATCTGTGTTGAAGTGGCAATCTCTCTTTTCTTTCAGAGTTGGGCAAAATTCTAATATATGGAGCACGGTTGTTGTTGAGTTACAGAACGGGCAGCAGATGGTACTGTTTCTTCCGAGGAGGTGCGCATGCGTCAGTATAGTATGTCCAATCCGTAGGCGAATGTAAGGTGTTATAAAATTGGTTGCTACTGTTGATGGGTATAGCGGTTTGATTCTGGCTGTGTTAACTATTGAGTAATGGTGGTTATATGAGACCCAATCGAGTGCCAATTTAGAGAGCCTATTTTGGTGTATGAGTCGGAATATATCAGATTTCATGAAGAAACTGAATGTAATTGTGGGCGTGTTGGATGCATTCTTTGCTAGTAAATCAGCGTAATTATTTCCGGATAATCCAGTGTGGCTTGGGACCCACATTATCTTAATTTTATTTTCATATTTAATAAGATATTCTCTAATTGCAGTGATGATGTTAGTGTGGTTGTTGCAATTTTGAATGGCTTGGAAACATGATAAGCTGTCGGTGCATATGACATATTTTCCAGGGCTTTTTGTGGCATGTAGAACAGCATGTAAAATCCCAGTGGCTTCAGCAATGAATATCGAACAAAAGGGGAAAAGTAGTCCATATGAGATTGGCTTTCCTTTCTCGCTAACGACCGCAAAAGAGGTTTGGATTTTTTTGAACCATCCGTGAATATAAATCTCCAACTGCCATGTTTCAGAGTATTCATAATTTCACAAAATTCTGATGCATAGATCGCATTAGGTGTGGTGGATTTAGGCAAACGAGCTAGGTTATCAATAAACGTGTTTATTGGAATCAACCATTGAGGATGACGACGTTTAGGAAGTTTAGCAGGTTTTAGTGGTAAGTTGTTTATTTTGGCAAAAAAGGTGCATTTATATATAGCTGACTCAACTTTTGGAGGTCGGATACGAGTTGATGATGAAGAAAAGGCATCTTGAAGCACATGGTTAGAACCAAGGATGATCTTCGGGTATAATTTGTATGTGGTGTCTTCCATATTGTCTATCAGAGAGGGAAGACCGGACTCTGCTAACATATTTTTGATTGGTGACGTGGGGAATGCTCGAAGCGATCTTCTAACAGCTGAGTGATACGGTGCGGCCAACAATTTTAGGTGACTTTTTGAATGATGCCCATATATTTCAAGAGCGTAGTTGATGACGGAGAGTATGAGTGCCTTGACAACATTAATTAACAAAGACGGGCCAATGAGCGAACGCTTGCATGCTAGGTACTTAACAATATTTGAGTTTTTAGTAATTCTATTTCTAATATATTCACAATGTTGTTTGAAAGCATATTTACTATCTAGAATTAATCCAAGAAACTTAAGAGTATGAGAACATGAAATATTTACATTGTTGAAAGAAATCGGTGGAAAATTACAATTATGTTTTTTACAAATGTGGAGTAGACAGGATTTTGAGTACGAAATTGAAGCGCCTGAGGAAAGGGACCATAGGGATAGTTGAGAAAGGATTTCTTTAAAGGTAGAGGATATAGCACTAAGGTCAGAAGATTTTGAAAATAGAAGGAGATCATCAGCATATAATTGATGCTGAATATTAGGGAAGGAAGAAAGGATAGAACTGATTTCATCAAATGCTATGGTGAACAGAATGACTGATAACGGTGATCCCTGAGGAGTGCCGTTATCCAAAGGAAGAGTCGGTGAAGATATGCCAGAAATCAGAACTTTGATTTTGCGTTTAGAAAGAAAGGATTTAACAAAACTAAATATACGGGGGCCAACCTTCCATTTGATTAATTGTCTTAAAACTACATGTATGCCCACGCGATCAAACGCTTTTTCGAAATCAAGCGAAAGAAGAGAAGCGTGATTTTTATTAGCTAAAGCGTCACATATGAAGTGGTCAAGGTGTAAAAGAGCGTCGATAGAGCTGTGTCCTTTTTTGAATGCGACCTGATTAGGGTGAATGAGTTTATTGGAATGGAGAAACCAAGAGAGTCTAGTAGCAACAATTTTTTCTAAAAGTTTGCCTAGACAGGGTAGAAGGAAATAGGACGATAGCTGGTAACTTCGCACGGAGGTTTGCCAGGTTTTAGAATAGGAATGATTGCGCTGGTTTTCCAGATTTGGGGTATGGTGGCAGTTCGATAAATATTGTTGTAATGGTTGATAAGTCGTTTGAGGAGGTGAGGAGGAAGATGTTTGATGATAGGATAGGAAATTTTATCTAACCCAGGCGTTTTACCTTTAACCGTAGAAAGAGCTATATTGAGTTCTATTAAAGATATATCTGAGTCGAGGTATTCAGCTGAAGGGGATAAAGTAGATGAAACGTAATTATAGGCAAGTAAAGAGTTCTTATTAGACGAGTATTCAGAGGAGAAATTATAATCAGAGGAGTTAGACGAGAAAAATTTGGCGAATTCTAAAGCTATATCCTGTGGATGTAGTAGATTGCCTTGAGAGGAGTTGAGTGAGAGAATAGGAGAGAAAGAAATATTGCCAGATAGTCTTCTTATATTTGACCAAATCATTTTAGGGTTAGAAGAGGAATTAATGCTGCTGGTAAATTTCTGGAAAGATTTAACTTTTGCTTGCTTCGCTTTTCTTCTGAAGATGGCATTAGCTTTTTTATAAGCAACAAGGTTTGATGATGAACGATTTTGTTTGAAATGATGCCATGTTTGTTGCTTATGCAGTCTGAGAGAAGATAGCTCACTATCCCACCAAGGAGGGTTATGATTACGAGGATTAGGAGAGGTTTGAGATATAGATTGGTTGGCAGCAGATCTTATAATCTTCTGAATTATGGCAGTTTCCTGATTAATAGTATCTGCAGGAGGGAGGGTGTCTGAGTAACGTAAACAAAAATCTTGAAATTTGGGCCAATCAGCTGAATCGGTGTTAAAAAATATTCTGGGTTTGAAGAAATTGGAATTATGGGAGGAGATTTTGGCTATGATAGGGAAATGATCGCTACCATGCAAATTGTCTATACAGTGCCAAACAACTTTGGGAGAGAGTGAACTGGAACAAATTGTAAGATCTATATGGGTGAAGGTGGAATGGGTGGAGAAATGGGTAGGGGAGCCATCATTAAGGACAACACAGTCCGAACAGAGGACAGCATCCTCAATAATGCGGCCTCTGGAGTTGGTTGAAGAAGAACCCCAAAGAGGGCACCAGGCATTGAAGTCACCAGCCAGTAAAAAAGGAGTCGAGCAAGAAGGGAGAAGGTTAAAGAAGTCTGCTGAAGTAAAAGTTTGGTGAGGAGGGGAATATGCACAGATGATTATGATTTTTTGGGGGAGGAAATTTCGATGGCAACGGAAGAGATATTCGAAGGAGGTATTGGGAGAATATTATGCGGTATACTTCTCTTAATCAGGATTGCAATACCTTGTTTGCTTGATGTGATGGAAGGAAGGTTATAAAAATGACCAGCATATGCTTTTGGGGTATAAGCTGATATATTGTTTGCAATATGCGTTTCGTTTAATAATATTACAGAGGGGTTATATTTTTTAATTAAAATTTCAAGTTCAAAGTAGTTATTAATGTATCCGTTTATATTCCATTGAAGGAAAGTTAACATAGCAAAAATAAAGAAAATTAAAGTATATACAAAGTATGAAAAATGTAAGTTTTAATTGGAATTTAATATCTAGAATTATGTATCTATGGGTACTTGGGTATGTGATTGTGGATGGGAGGGGGGTACAGGTGAAGTTGTGGAACAGGTTATAGTGGTAGGAGAAGTAGTAGTGGAAAGGGGTGAGAAGGGTGGAGAAGGAGAATTGTAAAGGGAAGAAACGGAGGGAGAAGGGGTTTCGGGGCAATCATTATGGATTGAATGTATGTTGGTAGGAGATGAAGCGTTATGTTTTGAAGTTGTAGCTTTAATGATGTCATTAGAATCTATGGTGTTTGAAGTTGTATCGTTGTTGATGTATTTTTTGAGTGAGAATTGTTGTTGGAAGCTGTTACATTAGCATAAGAGAATGGTGAGGGGGTAGAAGGCAATTGAGATTTGTATAAATTGATGGCTTCACGCATCGAACACTTGTGGATAGTTTTAATTTTGAGTATTTCTTTTGACTGGACGTATTTTGGACAGGCGTTAAAGGAAGAAGGGTGTTCACCATCGCAGTTAGCACATTTGACTCTACCGCATTCAGTGGGAGGGGTATGATTTGGGGGAAGGTTGCAGATAGAACAAGATGGGGACTTATTACAACGCTTAGCAGTATGACCCAGCAACTGACAATTCTTGCAGCGCATGGGATTGGGATAGTACGGACGGACATCAAGGGTACACCAAGCAACTTCAATACGACTAGGTAAAGTATATTTATCAAAAGTTAACAATAAAGCACCAGTAGGCACACGATCACCATTGTTTATCTTGGTAAATTTATAAACATCAGATACTCCTTGTTCTTTTAGACCATCAATTATTTCGTCATCAGTAAGCTGACAGATAAATGGAGCGTAAATTGTACCCTTTACTGAGTTCAAAGAGTTGTGAAGAGATACCACCACAGCACCAGCTCCGGGAAGATGTTTGGTTTGTAAAAATTTGTCCGCGATTTTTTGGTTCTTGACCAAAAGTAGTAGGCTGCCGTCACGAAGCGAAGTGATTTTGTTGATGTCTTTGCTTATGGCTTGAATACCTTTATGTACTGCAAAGCAAGAAGTGGATGCAATAGGTTTCCTGACGTCCTGTGATTTGATTACAAGGTACTTGGGATCATCCTTCTTAGTAATAGGTAATTCCGGGAAGAATTCCAGCGTTGAGTTTTCTGGCTTTTTTCTCTTGTTTTTTGGACCCGGGGATAATAGTGCAAACCTATTATCCCCCAGCCTGTTGGCCCCAGGGGGCATTGCGAAAAGAAATTAAATTATTGCCCGATTAAATTGTGGGTTTAACTTTATAATGAAAAGTATAAAAAAAAAATTACTACAAAATTTATTGCGGTTTATTATCTGAGACAATGCTACAATCTCTGAGGAAATAGTACAAATCGGTCCACTATAGTATATAGCTGTCATACAAACTGATCCCTTTAAACTACAGAAAATGCACCGTTGTTAATATTTTTCTTGTTTTTAGCCCGATTTCGCGCTCGATTCCGAATATATTTAATATTCTTATTGAAAATTGCAGTCCAACTCCTTCAAAAATCCACAAAATGTATGCTCATACGCTGCTAATTTTGTACTCACACATCGTAAAATGCCGCAACAGCGCAATGTTAAACCAATATGCATGCACACATACACAACGAAGACGCATAACTCATCGCTAAGGTGGGGAGCACACTCTGGCACAAGTTTTCTTTCCGAAGTAGGCGTTTTCGTAAGCATTTTTCGTATAGGCTTGCACAGAAAATTAATGGCACACACACGCCCAAACGCTGTTGCATGAACGGCCAGTGCCAGCCATATTTTGCTCAGCTGATTGTTGAAGGTAACGCCAAAGCAACAACAGCAAGAGCGCGCTAGTCGTAAGCAGCCACAGACAGCGCGGCGGTGCGCTTTCAAAAACAATGTTGTCGTAAGTTTTCCTGGCATTGTTGTTGTTGGTGTTGCTCTCACTGGCGCTGACAACGTTGTGGCCGCACTTTGATTTTATTTATGTGACTTAAAGTTCAAGTGTGCGGAGTATATGTGTCTATATAGCTAAGTAAGTGTTTATTAATAACCTTGCATATACATACATACATGTAGATGTGTGTGTGGGTGTGTGCTTGTGTTTGCTTGCGACTTGCTTGAGTTTGTCGCTGGCGCTCGGGGAGGTCCTCAGCGCTATGTGTACAAAAATCTAATTTTATGCCACTTATGTTTGTGTGTGTATGGAAATGTATGTGTGGAAGAAATTTTTCGTTCTTTTCTATGTATGCCATGGCTTGTTGTTGCCTTGTTGCCGCCATTGTTTTGCTACAGTTTCGGTTTTTTCACAACATTTGCCGCTTTGTTTTGATGGGCGCACATATTTTTCTAAATTTATACGCGCGTTGACATTCAACATCTACGCTCTACTTGCTAGAGAAACTTTGCCGCCTAAGCGCAACACAAACACAGCCACACCCCACTTGCGTTATATAAAAAAATTTATATATTTGTATATATGTTAGTAGTAACATTTATGTAACTAAATGCAAATAAATTTACATTTCTTTCATTTACAAAAAAATATTTTCCAGTGTCTTGCGCGCACACATGCGTAGGCTGCGCCGCCACCCCATTCAAGCACGTTTCAAAGCGCGCGCTCGCTTGACAATGAAAATATTTGTTTACACGCTGTCGTCGTTAAAAGCAAAGGATAATGTTTGAGCAAGTAATTTCAGCGACTGACTTGCCATTGCCTATGCCAAGGCGCACGAGCGCGTCGTCAGCGCATGTGTTAAGCGTATTGCGGATTAGCTGTGCATGTGTGCGTGTGCCTGTATTCTCAGCATTACCGGCGCTTATTTGCACGGCTTGCTTGTGTGTAGGCGCCTGCTTGCCTTCAGTCGCCTATCACTCTGCGCGCCTACCAGCTCCTTCGCTTACCCCACTGCGCGCTTGTGTAAGTATTTGCTGAGTTCGCTTGCTGTGATTCGTTTTGTTTAACATGTCAAAATCATAATATTTTCATAAAGTACCATTTATTATTTTCTTAAGCAGTCTGACAGTTTATTTGCCATTGAAATTGGATTAGACTCTTTCTTGCGTATATTTGATTTTCTCCCATTTTTTCGCCTTACTCATCAGTTCATTGCTGCCGCTGCTTCAATTGTATGGCATTTTCATGTAATCACATGCGCAAACGGCAGCGCACCATAGCGATTTTCATGATATTTTCATAAAAATGTTTTGTTGTAACTCGCATTGTGATTGCGCTTCAGTTGACAGAAATGTCATTTGTTTGTCAATTGTCGCACATATATTTTGAGCAACTTTGTTGTGAGAGAGAGCGCGAAAGCACGCGTGTCTCTGCTTGTGTGCGCGCGTACGGCAGCAAAGGAGTGGCTAGCGAAAAAGCAATTTGCCATTAAGTGGGCCGCTTGTGGTGCTTGCTTTGCTTGGAATTTCGCTGTTCTTATGATTATTTATTGGAAATTAATTTTTATGGTTTTTGGCGGAGAAAAATAAGTAGCAGTTATGAGAAATAATAGTATTTGTTGAAGTTAATAGGATTTTTTGTATACTATTGACAACCGTATGATTGATTGAGTGCACTGAAATTGCTATTGAGTAATTATATTGAGTTATTATTTAACATGCGACAGCGCAGCAAGCAACTGGTGCTCACACAAAGCGGTTGGGCGGTGCAGTTACCAATTTCCTCACTGAAAATGCAAAACTACGTATAATCAAGAAAATCGAAATTGATTTTTATTACCTACGCTTTACTACAACATATCACATATATGTAGCATAAAATTTTCAGCTTTCGCTGTCAGATATAACCAAAATATAACCTATATATAAGTATTTTATAACCAATATACTTATACATAACCACTTTATAACCAATACTCAAATTTTGTTTCAATGTGAGTGCATGATAATCAATATGTTGTATAACCATTTTATGCATAAATGTATGATAACCAATAGATAACCACTTTATAACCAATACTCAAATTATGTCTCAATATGAATGGTTTCTGTTATATCGCTTTTCCATAGCCTGTAAACTTATGAAAAGTGATGTTACGCTATTTCGAATTTTAGAAAAACTGAGTGCGAGAAAATATATGTTATATTTTAAGGTATTTAAGCGCTTATTATGTTTAATATTCGTGAAGCATTTTTGTGCAGTTCTACACGAATACTTTAAGTGATTGGAGCGACAAAAGCAGCCTGAAGTTCTATAAAATATGTAGGAACAGAAATAAAATTAAATAAAAAGAAAAAATCCCGGCTCAAGGTACCAAAAACCCGTTAATTATTAGCAGGTAAGTAATAATTGAAAATAAAAGAAAACTATTCTTCACTGTAGCAACATGTTGCAAGAGCATAAGAATGTACATACAAGTTGAAATAAATAAAAATAAAAATTATTTAAAGCCAATAATATGAACTTCTTAGCACATCAGTTACGAAATGTCACCGACTTTTTAACGAACAAACCAGCAAGTAGCCAACAACCCGTCTCAAGATTTGTTGAATATCCGTATATACTCGAAGAATTTGTTCCACAGTTAAGGAGCTATCATTCTGAAATTTTGCACACCTCATTTACTCTGCAAGAAGCTGCTCATATGTAAGAATTGCCGATATCGGACCACTATAGCGTATAGCTGTCATATAAACTGAACGATTGGAATCAAATGCTTGTATGGAAAACTTTTGCATTTTAAAGGATATCTTCACAAAACTTGGCACCGATAATTTTCCATAACAAAGGAGTAGTCCCTGAAGAAATTGTTCAGATCGGATCACTATAGCATACAGCCACCATACAAACTGAACGGTGGAAATCAAGGGCTTGTTTGGAAAACTTTTGCATTTGAAGAGCTATCTTCAAGAATTTTGACATGGATCATTATTTATGACAAAGGGATATTTTCTCAAGAAATCGTTCAGATCGAAACAATATAGCATATAGCCACCATACAAGCTGACCGTTCAAAATCATTTAAAGCACAATTTTCCAGCACAGCAATTTCAATTAAACTGAATTGTTAAGTAAAATCAATAATCCACGAACTTGAGGCAGGCACCTTATAGTAAGGAGAAACAGTAAGCAGCACCAAATAGCAAATTTGTTTCCTGCTGCCACAGCGTTTTCACATTTATTAATATACGACGGAATAAAATGTAGTAAAAGGCGAAAAAGAAGCGTTCTGTGGCAGGAGGTGCAGCCTGTGCAAATATGTATACAAGAAACGTAATAACCTAAACTTAATTTTTATGCTGACAACACGCAACTGGGCTGGACAGCCAACTACAGCGAGGCACACAAGCAGCTGCCGGCGCCGCTGGCCAAAACCTTGTGGAAGCTTTATTGTTAGCGCGACGCAGCGCAATTTATTCTTGCTACCGTGTTTCGCGTTATGGCAAGTCAATAAAATACAAGCGTGGAAGTAAGCCAAAAAGAAATACACAAAAATAACAGTACATTGCAGTGCTGCTGCCACTACGCGTACACGCGCCTTATGTTCGCAGCCAAAAAGTTGATTCAATAAAAATTATGTCGAAGCTAGAAAAGCGGGCCGGAAGTGGCGGCGTGAGCGCGCAGTAAGGCGCGACGTGCGCGCAAATTGCGTACAGCAAACAGCGGCGCATAAAACTTAGCGCGACGCAAGACGCAAGTAATAACCGAAAGCGCGTTGCCGGCAGCTGCGTGAGTACTAAGTGCAGCACATAAAAGTAGTGGCGCTAAGGCGGCGAGTGTGTGAGTGTGCATGTGTACTTTGCAACTGAAGACTAAATGAACACGAACGTGCTTGTGGCGCAAATAAGCGAAATACTTTTAGTTATGGACGAAAACAAAAGTTTTATATTACACTTGAAAAAGAAAGTAGTTAATGTGCAGTATTAGTTGCATGCAACGCCACAGCTACTCATTAGAAAATTATTGTGGCACTCGTGGCGCATGCAGTGTTGGCAATGGAACTGTGGCTAGTTGACATTGCTCAAGTGTATTGCAGCGTTATTTGCGCAAGAAATTATATACTTTCCTAGTCCAGTGTTTTTTCTGACAAGCTTTTCAGCACAGAAGGTTGCAAGCGATGTCGTAAACAAAGAATGCTGAGGGTAAATAATGAAAAACGTTTCTATATATGTATACACACAAGAAAAACAGTTAACTTTGCTTGCAGGGAAGCTATTATAGAAATAAAATGGTTTCCATAGAAAGACTTGATTTTAGTCGGTCAGTTTGTATGGCAGCTATATGCTATAGTTATTCGATCTGAACAATTTCTTCTGGGATTATACCGTTACTTAAGCCAATAATCTCTGCTAAATTTTGTGAATATATCTCTTCAAATAAAAAAGTTTTCCATACGAAGATTTGAATTGGAGGGGTCAGTTTGTATGGCAACTATATGTTATAGTGATCTGATCTAAACAATTTCTTCGGAGGTTGTGCCGTTGCTTTATAAAGTTATCCATACCAAATGTCAATATGATATCTTGTAAAATAAAAACATTTTCCTTGCAAGAACCGAATTTTAATAGTTCAGTTTGTATGGCAGCTATATGCTATAGTGATCTGATCTGAAAAATTTCTTCGGAATATATACTTTTGCTTGAGAAAATAACCTGTACGAAATTTCGTGAAGATATCTCTACAAATAAAAGATTTTTTCATACAAGCACTTGGTTTCGGTCTTTCAGTTTGTGTGGCAGCTATCAGCTTAGATAAATAAATATGCTTTTAATGGCTCCGATTTTTCCTTCTGTGTGTTAAAAACCTTGTTGCAAGCTTAATATAGTCTATTCAGGGTATAAAAACTAGCAAGCTCGCGTGCAAACTTGCTGTACTTCAACACAGCTGCATGCAACATAGCATATAATTGTCTGTATGTGTGTCCATATTAAGCCAAATCAACTGAGTAGCGAGCAAACTATTTGACATTTTATTATTTGCCACTGCAAGCTGCCACAAAGCAGGCAAATACTTGAGTATTTGAGCATTTATGAAAAAAGCTTGAGAGAAGCAGCCAATTGTTGACACAAAAATAAATGGTTGCCAAGTAATAGATGATTTGCTGACATTTGTGCAGTTCTCGATTGCGTTTGTTTTCATTTCATTTGTCAGTTATAAGCGAAAAGCGTAATGAGAATTTCATTTTTTCTCAATTTTTTTGCTGCCACATAAATGCTGTATGTATGTATAAGACACAAGTGGCGCGCTGGTGATGCACAAAAAGTTTTAATTTACTTTTATTTGCCTCTTCAGCGAGACAAGTGCACGAAAACTTGGTTTGTTTATGTTTGCTCGGCCACTTTTGCCCGCTGGCAAAAGAAAAATTTTCAATTTCTATTTGATTTGCGCAACGTGTTTATTTTGACAGGCGTGCGTGCATATCTACACGTACTATTGGCACTAGTAGATGCTATCGAAAAGGGAGTATGTGCAAAAAAATGGTGGACTGCGGGGAGGAGTGGTTAAAAAAGCGTACCCAGTTAACAATACGCTGACAACATGGCAAGTGCATTGCATGTGGCGAGTTTGCTGAATGTCGGTAGTGGTTCCTTAGAAGTTACAGACTAGAAGCAGCAAGCAGGAAGTAATGAATATGAATTTTTGTGAATTTTAAAGAAAATAAATATCAAAACTATAGCAGCATTTTGAAAAATTGGCAAAATTTGAATTAAGAGTGAAACTTGATATAATTGTCAGACTCAAATTAGAATATGTGATATAAAATGTTTGTTACACTTTGTTTTAATTTTTTTTAATAAATTTTTTTTTGTATACTTTTGGTATTTTAAAAAATTTTTGGAACATTTTTTGAATATTTTTTATTTTATTTTTTAATAATTTTATTTTTTATTTTGTTTTTATTATGTTTTGTTTTTGTTTTATAATTTATTTATATATTTAGTTATATTTTTAAATATTTTTTTAATTTTTTTTTAAACAAGAGAACATTTTTATGCTTTTATATTCACTAATATTCTTAAATTTAAATATTTTATTTGTTATTTTTAATTCTTTTATATAAGAATTGAATAACAAATATTATTTAATTAATAAATTAATATACTGTTTTTCTTATTTTTTATATTTGTTATGATTTTTTACAATTGTTTTTTTTAATTATTTATTGTTTTTATATTTTTTCTAATTTTTCTATTTTTTTTAGGTTTTATATTTTATTTACATATTTTTAAATATTTATTTTCAGTATTTTAAACCAGAGAACATTTTTTATTTTTTTATTTTTCTTAAATGTTATTTTTTATATTTGCTATTTTTTACTTTTTTTATATTTATTTTTATACTGAGATTAATAAATTGTGTTATACTTTTTTTGTTTATTTTCATTATAATTATATTAACTTTTTTAATAAATTTTTTATTGTTTTTAAATATTTTTTTAATTTTTTTTAGTAATATATTTATATTTTTTCGATTTTTTCAAACCAGAAAATAAAATTTTTGATTATATTTTTCTCTTAATTAATTATTTTTTACATATTTCATTTACTTTATTTATATATTTATAAATTTATTATAGTTTTTTGTTTAACTTAGATATTGCATGTAAATAATTTTTTTATTGTATTTTGTTATATATTTAATCATATTTTTTTTGAGTTTTCTGAAATATAAAGGTTATAAATTTTTTATAGTATATATTCAAGTGTTTAAAAATTTATTATTTTACTTATAAAATACATGTATTTAAATTTTTTGTATTTTTGATGGTTTAAGATTTATTGAATATATATTTTTTAATTATTTAATTATTTTTTAATTTATTTTTTGTTTATTTTTTATTTTAAGTTTATTATTTTTTGTTAATAATGAATAAATAAATATTTAATTCTTTAAATTTTTAAAAATCTTAATTAAATAAAATTTTTATCTTATTTTAAGTATTTATTTTCAGTTATTTTATAA